>LQNS02276866.1:17752495-17766520 GCA_001587735.2 Parhyale hawaiensis
TGAAATATCTATGTTATATAAAAATTAAAAACGCTACAGGTACCAACAATGTCCCGTTGCAGCCTTCCGAATCTTGTAACCCAAGTTGGTGTCTTTCTCACCGGTTGCCTACCTCTATGCTTCCTACCGGACAATTGAATTCAGGTCATCATATCACCAATTGCAAAAATGCAATGCAAAATGCGTTTCAGACAAGAGCAATTATCGCCCGATAGCCGTCGGTCGCTATGGCACTTTCAAAGTTATTAGAACTTGTTCTTCAGAGACGGATGTCAGTGTGTATGAACACTGCAAATAATCAGTTTGGCGGCTCTAAAGCACAAAACTGTACGAAAATGGCTGTCCTATGTAAAATGGAGGAGGGGGCGGAAATGCCATCACCATTAGACATGCTTAATGGTATACGACAAGGAGGCTTACTCTCTCCCATTCTGTTCAATATCTTATGGACTGTATTCATACAGAGTTGAATGCAGCTGGAGCCTACAGTAGGCTGTCATGTTAACAATAAAGCAGTAAATGCCCTTAGTCATGCTGACGACATGGTGCTTGCTTCTCCCCATCCTACAGGATTAAAAAAAAAGCTGCTCGCAATTTGCGAGAGCGAAGCTAATAAACTTTGTAAAAATTATATGCATGTATATTAGGCTGAGAAGTAAAAGCCTGCCCGGTCACAAACATTCTGTTGTCTATGGTGTCGAGCTTACGTACGTAAACAGCTTCTCTTACTTGGGTCACAAAATCACCAGTAATTTTCTTGATAACCAGGACATAGAGAAAGAAACGCTAAAGCAACATGAAGTTCGAACACCTTCATCCAGACACTGCTCTGAAGACTCAAGTATCAGCAGCTTCGAACCTATCGTTACTTCTTTTACTGAAACCCACTTCATTCATTGACGGCTTGCGCGCTGCTTATAACGACATATTCCGCAGATTAATGATTGTGCCAAGGTCTAATAGTGTAGCTTAGTTTAATAGTTACTCAAAAGTACACTCACTGATTGTGTCATAGTCAGGACCAGGAACGGCGTCTGCAGCCTAAAGCAATTCTGAAAACTTCAACAACTCATTATTAAAAGTCATCCGTAATTTCTTTGGCTACAAACTATCTAATATGTATCTACGATTGCAACGCTTACTGTTGCCCGACGGAGGCCAAGCAATGGGGCGTAATAAGGTCTAGAATCAAAGTCCACTGCGAATTGTCCTTTCTTTGTAGCGCAGACTAGAAATAAGATATCCATTTTCCTGTGTACCATGTAACGTTGCAATCATGTAATGTGTACATGACTTAGTAGTGTTATCATATCTACGTTTTCTACGAGTCTATCCGATAATGCTATTAAAACCTGGGCTTGACCGGGATTTGAACCCGGGACCTCTCGCACCCTAAGCGAGAATCATACCCCTAGACCATCAAGCCACGTTCAGACATAATGATGAGTTTGATGTCAAAGGATTATGCACTTATTGTTCCCGTGAAGCTGGACACTAATTGCCGACAGTCGCGGCGGCTCAAAAATTTCTGTTTGTAATTGCTTCACTAGGCAATGTTATTTTGCTATGCTAGCTAGGATGATTCCATGGGTATCTTTGGTCTAGTTAAATCTCTGTGGCAGTTTTAACCGTGCAGATATGCTTCGCTGTATAGGTTTTTCTCATCTTCCATGATCCATCAACTCCTAATTAGAGCGTGGCCAATTGTTACTGATCTGGACGAGCTGTCTGCCGTACTCTGCGACCAGCCCGTGGGTGATGGTACGCATTGTTTTGTTGTTACCAAAATGATCTTGTTAAATTTTTATACCTCAGAATGGCCTCTGTGCTATTAAAAATGACGACCTTGCCAGGGGTCGAACCTGGAATCTTCCGCTCCGTAGGCGGACGCGTTATCCATTGCGCCACAAGGCCTTAATGGTGGTAATATGTGTCTTCATTAGTGTCGGTGTAATCTTTACACAGTAAATGTCGTGTATTATGTAGGGCTGTTATATTACAGCTCTGTTTTTCCGTAGCGTTTGGATACGTTGGTCTGTCCAGCCTGTATTTTTTGGTATGATGAAAATGAGCTACATTTAGTTCTCATGCAGACTTTGCAAGAATATCAATGATACGTTACATGGTACGCAAGAAAATGTAGCTTATTTCTAGGTTACAAACAAAGAACCTTTTGCAGGCAGTGGTTTTCTATTCTAGTTCTCATAACCTCCCATAGCTTGGCCTCCGTCAGGCAACTGTGTGCGCTACCATCGTAGACGCATATTACATCGTTTGTAGCCAGGGCCATTACGGATAACTTTCGGTAACGTTTGTTGGAGTTTTCAGTTCTGATTTTTAGGCTCAAGGCGTTTTTTCACTGCGCATTCGCTTTTCTTTCTAGAGGTCCTGGTTATCATGGAGGTCGTCAATGATTTTGTGACTCAGGTAAGAAAACTATTTACGTACGGAGCTCTACACCGTTAAGAACGAAATGTTTATGACCTGGCAAGCTACTAGGAAACGCATCTAGGGTAATGTCTCAATTACCGAATGCCCATCTATTACCGAATATAGGTAGGAATCTTATTGCGTTCGGTAATAGAAAGGCATTCGGTAATTGAGACATTACCCTACATTGGAGAGCCATTGTCAGTGAAATGAACTAAAATTTGTTTTAGTGTCAAGACAGCCATTTCTCTACTATGTCGTGCTTTAAAGCCAAACTGGTGATCTGCAGTGCCAATAAACATTGACATCCGTCTCTCAAGAACCAATTCTACTAATATTGAAAGTGACGTAGCTACGGCCATGGGGCGATACCGTCATTGCTCTTGTGTGACGCGCACTTTGCCTTGTTTTTAGCAATTCCTGATATTATGACATTCATCAAATTGTCTGGGAGGCAACATAGAATTAGGCAACCGGTGAGAAAGGCAGCAAGTGGGGTTACAAGTTCAGAGGGCTGCATTTGTAAACTTCGACGGGAACATTGTTCGCACTCGCAGCTTCATTACTTTTAAGTAGCTTCAATGCTTCACGGACCTCGTCGTCCGATGCATTACATTGATCATGAGGTGAGCTGATATCAAGAAGATCATCAACATAATCTTTATGCTTGTTGTCATCAAAACCCTTCTCGACGCTGCTATTATGGGATTTCCAGAATTCAGCATTGTTACTTTTTCCTGTGATTTCATCTTGCCACAGATGACGTCCCATAAACAGGAAACTACTCACTTACAGTATACTTTATACGTTAATTCTAAATGTGCTTATCAGTGCTGTCAAAATTCGTAATTGAATGAGATTTGAACCCGGCTCTGGCTCCCTAAGCGAGTATCATACCGCTAGACCAATGATTGTTAACCTTTCTTTTCCCATTCCCCACTTTTTAGTAGGCCAACTTTCCATTCCCCACTTTTTAGTGGGCCAACTTTCCATTCCCCACTTTCTAGTGGGTCAACTTTCCATTCTCCACCACAACCTCGGTATTTAACCTATTCACCTTTAACCTATGCAGTGTATATAACGTAGATATACGTTTTACTTTTTTGTGTCACTTTACGGCCTTTAGTTTTAGTTTTTCCTTATACTGTATAATAAAACGCTTCTTGTATTTATTTCGCGCTCAGGGGTATATTTTGTCGGGCCCTTTCCCTGCCACAATATATTTGGGCATCACGCACCCAATGTTCCCGAGTGCCTTTTCCGCAGGAGATGTTGCAGCTTGCCTCAATTCCTGGTGACGAGGTTAGTTTTGTAAAGTTAGGTAGGGTCTCTATCTTTCCCCTTCTGTACCGCCTGGTGGGTCGCCGATCGAGTTGACCGACATTTTCCACAATGCTCCTGTCTTCGCCCGTGCGGAAAGTCGCGGAAGGGACCGTCCGCACGGGCGCTTCTTTCTTCTGTCTTCTAGTTTGTTTTCAGCCGAGCAAATTCGTTCAGCCGAGCGGGTAGGGTTTGAGATGCACTTGCTTTATAAATTTGAGACACAGAAGTCACTTATGTGAGTTCGCCGTCACTCACGACCTTCCGGCAGAAATGCCCGAGATAAAATAATTGACCTTCGGCGCTGTGCGGCTTAGAATCGCTGCGCTAGCAAAACTTCTTATTAACCTTGAACCTTATTTATTTCGTGTCCGCTTCGTTAGGAAATAGGTGAAAAATAGGCCAGGTTCCAGATTTTCTAATTTGAGTTTTCATGGCGATCGATGACCAGGCTGCAGACGATGGTGAAAGTGGGATCCTTATCCCTGTATCTGAATGCACTTCTTGCTTAAAACACTTCTTGAAATCTAAACAAAGATAATTGCAGCTTCTTGAGTCTGATTTTATAACATTTTTCTCTTAGGTTACGTCGTATAAACTCAGTAGATCAACGAAGCACTCAACAAGTGAGGATTTTTCACGGAGCAGTAGACGATTATTTCTTCTCGCTTGCTGTCTTTCCATGACGGAACAGTTTTCGCTTCATAGGCCAGAATTTCAGTCTTGAATGAAGCAAATATTTCACTTTGAAAGACAGTATCATGACAACGGTGCGCTCACATTGCAAATAATCTAACTGGATTTGCACTCGAGTTTATTGCAGTGTTTTACTCAAGATTTTTCTTCTGCCTGTCAGTAGGGAAAAGGCACGTGAAAGATGAACGAGTAGAGAGAACTTGAGAGTAAGAGAACAGCAAAAGATAGATGAAGAAAATGAAGAAGCAAGTCAGAAAGGAGGAGGTTCTACACCGGCCTATATTAAGCAACGAAATCGTGCATGGGATCCCCGTTTTTCTACCGACATACTATATGTCCCTTCATTTTCCTGTCTTAGAAGAGCTTAGTACTTATTTAGGGAGGCTTAAATCTTCTTATACTACTACTTGAACGACAGAGTGTGCACTGTACGGATCACTCACCCATCGAGTGTATACGGTGATAAAACTATGACAATGATAATAATAAGAATGAAGCTCCAGTAGAAGTTCATTTTTTACCTAATGCCTAGTTAGGCTTTGAAATCCCTGGTTTTCTTGAGTACTTAATATTATTGTCTTTCTTTACTTACTGTCATCGACAACTTTCTTTTCGCTTTTCTTCATTTTACCTTTCCGTTGTTTTTACCTCAGAATTTTAAATCGTGTGGCTTCAAAGAACTGCGAAAACAAAGTGTCGACCTTGCCAGGGGTCGAACCTGGAATCTTCCGCTCCGTAGGCGGACGCGTTATCCATTGCGCCACAAGGCCTCTTTAGTCCCGAACAATGCCTTCGTTCTTGTTGTCATGGCACATGACTATTTAATTAGCTGCTAATATTGGAGATGGCTGTTGCATAATAACACTGTATTTGCATATTTGGCTATTTAATTTTTCTGAGCCCATGAAGTGAACGAAGGACCATACGCCTCAGGGTTGCTTCACTAGGTTCATCGATCGTACACATAGAAAAATGGTTGTTTGCCATTAAGCAAAATTAGTTTACTGTAATCTACCTTGTCGTTTCGAATATTCGTCAATGCACATTGTAGTTTGTGATGAACAACAGTGTCTTTTACGATTGATTATTATTGCTTTGTAGCTAAAATATAACTTCGTTAGTGATAAGAAGCCTGTTGTTTTTATCGTAAAGAACAAACTTTTTTGCATGTATTATAATGATAAACTTTATTTAATGCCCATGGAGACAGTACAACACTGGAGTGCTACATGGTACACAAAAGTATGTATCTTATTTCTAGGTTACTAACAAAAGACTTGTCACAGTGGTCTAACATTCTAGACATCATTACGTCCCATTGCTTGGCCTCCGTCAGGCAACAGTATGCGCTGCCATCGTAGATCCTTAGATCATTTGTAGCCAGGGCCATTGCGGATGACTTTTAATATTGAGTTGGTAGAGTTTTCAATCCTGTATTTCAGGCTCAAGGCGCATTTCCTGGTCCTGACTTTGAGACAATCAGTGTATTTTTGAGTAAATATTTGACATGAAGTACTAGACGTAGGCACTTTCATTAATATGTGGAATGTGTCGTTATAAGCAACACGCAAGTGCTCAATGGATTTCTTATTATAGTTACACCAAAGTGAGTTACAGTGCACGGGTAACAATAGGTTCGGAACAGCTGGCATTTGACGTCTTCAGAGCAATGACAGAATTTCCTAATTAACGTGTTATCAACTCCATGGAGCTTTCGCGTTTCTTTCTCTATATCCTGGTCATCACGAAGATCTTCAGTGATTTTGTGACCCAAGTAAGAGAAGCTGTTTACGTACGTAAGCTCAACTCCATTCAAAACAGAATATTTATGACCAGGCAGGTGTCTGGTAATAGGCCTAATATACATACACACTGTTTTTACCGTCTTCGCTTGGCTCTCGCAGATTGCCAGCTACTTTTTGCAATCATGTAGCATGGGGAGAAACAAGTACCATGTTGTCAGCATAACTAAGTGCATTAACTCCTTTATTGTTACTTTGGCAGCTTACTCTTGCAGCATTCAACTTTGTATGGATACAGTGAATGAAGATATTGAACAGAATGGGAGACAGTAAGCCTCCTTGTCGTATAGCATTAGTCATGGCAAACACTGGTGACGTTTGCGCCCCCATTTTAGGTAACATATCTGTGTTTGAAACCAATACTTTTATGTTTTTACAATGAAAGGAGGTATTTGTTTCTCCAGCATACAGTTAAGCAGAGAGAAGTGGTGCGCCCTATCAAATGCTGCTGTAGCGTCAAGAAAACATAGATACATTGGAGAGCCATTGTTAGTGAAATAATTTATAACTTGTTTCAGCGCAAAGACAGCCATTTCTGTACCATGTTGTGCTGTAAAGTCGAATTGGTTATCTGAAGTATCCATATACGCTGACATCCGTCGCTCAAGAACCAGTTCTGCTAACTCTGAGAGTGACGTAGCCGCAGCTATGGGGCGGTAGTTGCTCCTGTCTGATCCACACTTTGTCTTACTCTTTACAATTGGGGACGTTATGGCCGTCATCAGAGTGTCGGGGAGGAAGCATAAAGTTAGGCAGCCAGTTAGAAAGGTAGCAAGTAGGGTTACAAGCTTCGGAGGGTCGTATTTGTAAGATTCAGCGGGAACCTAGTCCGCACCTGTAGCTTTATTATTCTTAAGTAGCTTTAATGCTTCACGGACTTCGTCTTCCGATATCCTGCAATGGTCATGAGGTGTGCTCATACTAGCTAGTGTACCATCAACGTAATCTTTATGATTATTGTCATCAATACAGGGTCATAATGCCTACATAATGAGATTTCCAAAATTCAACAATGTTATTTTCTCCTGTGATTAACCTGTTGATTGAGCAACAGTATGCGCCTTCTGTTCCAGATTTTTTATTTCATTCCAAAAGTCAACGCCCCCTATTCTGTGTAAGTTTACTACTTAGTCTTTCTGCTCTGAGCTCGTCTTCACGCCTACGCACATATTTAAGGGCAATTCGGCATCTATTGTGTAGCTTATTTTTTTGTACCCACTGTTGGCAATTACGAGGCCTCCCTGCTTCCCTTCACACATTGAATGCGTGTCTGCTAGCTTCGTGAACTTCACGAACATGTTCATTCCAGCCTGGAACATTCTTCCTATTTCTATTGGAAGCAATGGCAAAGATATAGCGCCCTGATTCAAGAATGGCGGATTGTATGTCAAACAAGAGCACACATAGCCCTCCTCAAAAAAATGCATCAATGTTATTGATATTTTCCTCCAGGCAGTCATTCAGACTTAGCTGGAAAGAGTGGACAAGATTTCTATCACTGAAATTCCAATTTACACACTCACAGGTGACGTGTTCGTGCCACACTTGAGCAAGTGGGTGACTTAAGCTAATACCACAGACAAGAGGCACGTGGTCAGAAAACGAACTACCTATAGGTCCCTACCTTACAACTAGCAATACTACTCTCGCTATTCATTGAGACAGCAATGTGGTCAGGCCAACTAACACCACCCCTATTATGAACTTGGGTACAGTATGCGCTGCCATTGTATGTACCTCTAGACCGTTTGTAGCCAGGGCCATTACGGTTGGCATTTATTAATGAGTTGTTGGAGTTTTCAATTCTGTTTTTTAGGCTCCATGCGCATTTCCCGGTCCTGACTTTGAGACAATCGGTGTACAGTATTTTTGAGCAAATGTCAGAGTTGCGCTATTAGACCTTGGCACATTCATTAATCTGCGGAATATGTCATTTTAAGCAAGCCGCAAGCGCTGAATAGATTTCTCTTTGAAGTTACCCCAAAGTGAGTTACAGTACAGGGGGTAACAATAGGTCCAGAATAATTGGCATTTCACTTTTTCAGAGCAGTGACTGAATTTTCTAATTAACGTGTTATCAGCTCCATGGAGCTTCCGCGTTTCTTCCTCTATATCCTGGTTATCATGAAAATTGTCAGTGATTTTATGACCCAGGCAAGAGAAGCTGCTTACGTGCTTAAGCTCTACACCATTGAGAGCTGCATGTTTATGACCGGGAAGGCTACTTCTCCTAGGCCTAATATGCATGCAAACTATTTTTACTGTGTTATATTCAATACAAAGATTATTCGCTTCACCTTCGCAGATTCCAAGGAGCTTTTGTAGTCCTGTAGCATGGGGTGAGGCAAGCACCATGTCGTCAGCATAACTAAGGGCATTTGCTGCTTTATTGTTAATATGACAGTCTACTCCAGCTGCATTTAACTTTGTATGGATACAGTCAATGAAGATATTGAACAGAATGGGAGAGAGTATGCCTCCTTGTCGTATACCGTTAGTCATGCAAAACGCTGATGATGTTTTCGCCCCATTTTACTTAACATTTCCGGGTTTGAAACCAATTTTTTACCATTTTTACAATGTAGGGTTGTATTTGTTTCTCCAGCATACACTTAAACAGAGAGTAATGATGCACTATGTCAAATGCTGCCTTAGCGTCTAGCAAACACAGATACATGCGAGAGCCATTGTCGTTGAAATGATTTAGAACTTGTTTTAGCGCAAAGACAGGCATTTCTGTGCCGTGTTTTGCTTTAAAGCCAAATTGGTTATCTGCAGTGTTCATATATATTGTTGTCTGTCTCTCAAGAGCGAGTTTTACTAACTTTGAAAGAGACGTGGCTACGGCTATAGGGCGGTAGTTGCTCTTGTCTGACACCCACTTTTTCTTACTTTTTACAATTGGCGCTATGGTGACCTGCATTAGATTGGCTGGGAGGAAAGATCGAGTAAGGCAACCTGAGAGAAAGGCAGCAAGTAAGGTTACAAGCTTCGTAAGGCTGTATTTGTATGCTTCGGCGGGAACGTTGTCCGCACATGTTGCTTTATTATTTTTAAATAGCTTTACTGCCTCACGGACTTCATTGTCCGATACAGTGCATTGGTCATCAGTTGAGATCACATGATCAAGCATACCATTAATATAATCTTTATGCTTGCTGTCATCAAAACAGTTCATAATGCCTGCATAATGGGATTTCCAGAATTCAGCAATATTACTTGCTCCTGTGATTCTATCTATCGATTGAGCACCAGTGTGCATATTCAGTTTTAGATTTTTTATTCCCTTCCAAAAGTCAGCGCCCAGATTTTGAGTAAGTTTGCTACTTAGTTTTACCGCTCTGAGCTCGTCCTCACGTCTGCGCACTTACTTAAGGGCAATTCAACATCTGTTTTGTAGCTTATTTTGTTGTATCCACAGTTGGCCATTACGAGGCCTCCCTGCTTCTCTCCACACTTGGAATGCGTGTCTGCTAGCTTCTTGAAGTTCCCGGACATGTTCATTCCAGGCTGGCACGTTTTTCCTACGCCTGTTGCGTGTAATGCCGAATATACGACACCCTGATTCAATAATGGCTGATTGTATGTCAGACAAGAGCGCACATAGCCCTTCTTGAGAGGATGTATCGATAATATTTATATTTACCTCCAGGCAGTTATCCAAACTAAGCTGGAAGGCACGGACCAGATTCCTATCATTGAATTCCACTTCACAGGACACGTATTTCTCTCGTACCTCAGTCGGTGGACGGCTTATGCTAATATCACAGAAAAGAGGCAAATGGTCAGATAGCGAAGTATAGGGCCCTACCTTACAGTTTGCAATATAATTTTGAATATTCATAGAGACATCGATGTGGTCAGGCCAACTGACGCCATCTCTATTATTAATGTGGGTAAATGTATTAGGAGGGAGCATGGAAACATCGGCAAATGTAATATCATATTCCAAGAACATGTCACGCAGCCTACTGTACATGTCTCGAGTATTTAGTTATCTTTCTTTACTTACTGTCATCGACAATTTTTCTTTTCGTGTTGACTCGTTTTACCGTGTTATCACCCACGAACGAAGTGAGAGACGTGACGATGTTTTCGTTGAAGATTTAAGTGTTTGTATATATTTATATATCTGTATGTCCACCCAAGAAGAGATAGGAGGAGTTGAGCAATGTTCATAATTTTTTGCACGGAGTTTGAGGTTTGGTCTAGATATGGCCAAGACCAAAAAAACTAGAATTAGCTGGTCATCATAAATGATGTCGATGAATTTTGTGGTGTGTCCACTCAAAAAGAAGCAGAAGTTGAGCCGTAATAATAATTTTTTCAGGTTGTCCTGTGCGTTATCTGAGCTGGAAAAAAATAGCAAAAATTTTGAGTTAGCTGGCCATAAAAAATAACTGTGTTGCATCTGTAACCCCATCCAAGAACAGGCAGAAGAAGTTGAGTAATGTTTATAATTTTTTGTAGGGAGTGAGGTGTGTTGACTTAGATGCGAACAATGCCAAAAAAAACTAGAATTAGCTGACCATCATAAACGACTGTTATGAATTTTGTTGTCGGTGTGTCCAAAAAAGAGGCAGGAGTTGAGATATAATAATTTTTTAGGCAGTCTGATGGGTTGACTGATATGTGAAAAAGGCCAAAACTAGATTAAACTGCCCATATAACATGACATTGAATTTACCCCCAACCGCGGGTGATGATCTTACGTCACGAGGCGTTCTAGTTCATCAACGTTTATCTTGAATTTTTGGTATTATTTTACTGGTGAACCAAACTCGCACAGTGTAATGAAAAACATTTTTTGTAGGTTGTATGGGTTGCTAGTAACGACAAGGATAGCGTTGTGCGTTGGAAATAATTCGTTCATATGATATTTTCTATATAGATTTTATTTTTCACAAACCAAATTCCTACAAATTTCAAGTGTTGTTAGGTTACGTTAGGGTGTTACGTTAGAATTACCATATGAACGAATTATTTGGACGCATAACGCTATCATTTACGTTACTAGCGACCCACAAAACCTATAAGAAGATTTTTCATTGCCCTGTGCGACTGTGGTCCAGTTGTAAAATTTTACTGAATTTTTAAATCCTGTGCCTTTAAACGACTGCGAAAACAAATCTGTCGACCTTGCCAGGGGTCGAACCTGGAATCTTCCGCTCCGTAGGCGGACGCGTTATCCATTGCGCCACAAGGCCTTCTCTAACGCTAATAATGCCTTCGTTCTTGTCATCGCACATAGCTACTTTCTGAACTGTAGCTATTGGAGAGCGCTGTTGCATTACAACTTTCACTTTTTGGGCCTCTTTGGTTTTCCTGAGTCCATGAAGTGAGCGAAGGACCACATGCCTCAGGATTACTTCACAAGGTTCTTCGATCGTATATGTTTTGGCAGTTGCGACTTTACGAAGGACAACAGCTAACTAGTTCTGCGTGATGTCATTGTACATGCGATTGATTTTTCAAGCTTCCAGCTCTTACTAGGACTTTATTCTGTATTTCCTTTTGGGTCTACTTTATCTATGCGCGGTTACTCGATCTATGCGCGGTTATCCTGTTTAACCTTTTCTTGATGTAGTACATATTCCTTTTATTTTACTGTTTCGTTATACGTTCGATGAATGTTGCTGTTTATACGATACTACGAAATCAGTGATAGTAAATGGGATTCATCTTATCGTACAACCACTGTTGACGATTTTCACATTGTTGCTGCCAATCATATTAGGGTTGAATATTTGTAGCACATTGCCAAGCTAAACTGCTTAGCTTTGTTGCTTAGATTGCCATAGCTGCGGAAACCGGCAAACATACTTTATGTGTGAATTTAATTAAAATTCGGGCTTGACCGGGATTTGAACCCGGGACCTCTCGCACCCTAAGCGAGAATCATACCCCTAGACCATCAAGCCACTGCAGTGAAAAGTAATGCATTAACCTAATACATTTTTTCATTTCCCTGCCACAATATGTTGGGCACCAAGCTCCCTAGGGTCCCGAGTACCTTCTCCGCAGGGAATGTAGCGTCTGGCGCAGTTCCTGCTGAGAAGGTTAGTTGTGTAGGGTTAGGTAGGTTCTCTATATTTTCCCTTCTGTTTCGCGAGGTGGGCCGCCGAATGGTGGTAAGCGACCCATGCCATGGAACTACTATCTGCTCCCGTGTTGGTGGGTCACGGAAAGGACCCCCGCACGAGTGTTCGCTTTTTCTGTCTTCTTCTCTTTTCGTTTTTCGTGTCCTTCTCTGCGCCGCACGGCGGAGCGATTTCGTTCCACCGAGCCGTGTGGAGTTGGAGATGCTTGCGCCTTATTTCCTGCCAGACATGATGCACATGGCCAAGATTGTTCTAATAGAACTCATTCGAGTTCGATTAAACTTCTAAACTATATCATATAAAATTAGATCCCTGTTATAGACTCTGTATCTAATACGGCGGGAAAACCCACAATATAATAATCCGTGTTATGAGCCATTCTCTATAATAAAACGATCTTCAAGTATGGGCTTGACCGGGATTTGAACCCGGGACCTCTCGCACCCAAAGCGAGAATCATACCCCTAGACCATCAAGCCACGGCATAAATAGTGTTGACACTGCTGTCATAGGATTGCGGACAGAATTGTCACTCTCAAGAATGTTGGCGCGAATTTGAGTGAAGTTATTTCCTACACTTTGCAGCCTGGTCCACACGACTGCCTAGTTAATTGCACACTCCTATGCAGACCTACTGCACTTGGATTTCGTGAAGTTGAATTGCAAATCTATGGAATTGCAATGGATGAAGCTCGAAGATAATTCCTTGGTTTACCTGATTCTTAGTTAGGCTTTGACGATCTCTTTTTTTTAGGATATAATTATCTTTCTTTACTTACTGTCGTCAACAATTTTTCTTTTCGTTTCACCATTCCGTAATTTTCACCTTGTTTGTTATTGTTTACCTCGAATTTTTCAATTGTGTGCCTTTAAATAACTGCGATAACAAAACTGTCGACCTTGCCAGGGGTCGAACCTGGAATCTTCCGCTCCGTAGGCGGACGCGTTATCCATTGCGCCACAAGGCCTCCTCTAACGCTAATAAAGCCTTCGTTCTTGTTGTCATCGCACATAGCTACTTTCTGAGCTATTACTATTAGAGAGCGCTGTTGCATTACAACTTTCACTTTTTGGGCCTGTTTGGTTTTCCTGAGTCCATGATGTGAGCGAAGGACCACATGCCTCATGGTTACTTCACTAGGTTCATCGATCGTATATGTTTTGGCAGTTATTATTATTATTAAAACTTTACGCCTGAGCTCCCACGGACATGTAATACAACCCAAATGAAGCATCTTACAATACCGGGAAGCCCAAAACGCTGCTAAAGGAAGTCCAGCAAAAAAAAAAACGTTCACACCTGACTTAAACGCCTGCAAGCCAATACGACCAAAGCCGATGCCGGCAACAAATTCCAAACTTTAGCCGACCAGGGCACGAAGCACCGACAGAACTGATTAGTTCGACATCTGACAGCCTCCAAAGTGAAAGAGTGCGCTCCGTACGCAGCACGAGTCTTTCTCCCAAAACCCAGAGGGCAGGGAGAGAAGAATACAACCAATGCCTCTCATTGTTGTACAATTTATATAACATGCATAGCTCTGCTACTGTTCTCCTTAGGGACAGGTTCACTAGATCATTATCAGCGCACAGCCTGCTGGCTGAACTAACAAGTCGATCCAACAGACGCAAGTGAGTGTCAGCAGCTGAAGCCCAGACCGGTGAGCAATACTCCA
>LQNS02276866.1:17795633-17813124 GCA_001587735.2 Parhyale hawaiensis
TTTTCTCCTATCTTATTCCCATAGAGCGTGACAGGAAAGATATAAATATATAAATAAATAAATAAATAAATAAATAAATAAATAAATAAATAAATAAATAAATAAATAAATAAATAAATAAGTAAATAAATAAAAACACGACGTGAATTATTATATAGTAGATAGATCATTACGCCCCATTGCTTGGCCTCCGTCAGGCAACAGGAGGCGCTGCCACCGTATATACATATTAGATCGTTTGTAGCCAGGGCCATTACGGATGACTTTTATTATAGTTAGCTTTCTTTACTTATCAATCAATCAACTTTATTAGGGACTCACAGGGGTGGTACAATAGTTATATTAAACATAGCTTATCACTAGACTTGAATGAAATACAGAGAGCGCTTGACACCCTTAGTACACGTTACACCGCAATCCGGCTCATTGTTTGGTGGCCTCTGTCTGCTAAGAGTATGCGCTGCCATCGGCTATACATATTTCACAGTCTGTAGCAAGGGCCATCGCAGACCACGTTTATCAGTGAATTAGCCGATTTTTCTATCCTCTTTTGGAGACTGAAAGCACATTTCCTTGTTCTGACTTTCAGACAGTCAGTATACCTATGAGCAAATATCACACTAGCACTATACGACCTAGGTACATCCATACGCTGGCGAAATATGTCATTATAAGCCACACGTAGGCGCCCAATAGTCTTCTGCTTAAACTTCGACCAAAGCGAGTTACAGTACAAAGGGTAAGTTACAGTACATAGGGTAACAATAGCTACAAAACAACTGACAGTTGACCTCTTCAGAGCAGTGACCAAATTTCCTCTCTAGCATGTTGCCCACTGCGTGTAGCTTCCGAGTTTCTTTCTCTATGTCCTGGTTATCACGAAAATCATCAGTGATTTTGTGGCCCAGAAAAGAGAAGTTGTTTACATAATTGGGCTCTACGCCATTGAGATATGTCACTTTATCAACCGGCAGATTTGTTTTTTGTTTCCTAGATTTAATGTACATGCAGACAGTTTTCACAGCAATATATTCAATGCAAAGTTTACTAGCTTTAGTTTCACAAATTGTAAGTAGTTTTTGGAGTCCGCTGGAATGGGGAGCAGCAAGAACCATGTCATCAGCATAGCTTAGCGCATATACTGTCTTACCATTAATATGGCACCCTACTCCGGCTGCGTTCAGTTGGGTATGAATATTGTCAATGAAGATATTAAAGAGAAGCGGGGAGAGTAACCCTCCCTGCCTTATGCCATTAGTCATTCCAAACGCTGATGACATTGCTGTTCCCCATTTCACAAAGCACTTCTGAGTTTAGAACCAATACTTTAGAGTTTTAACGATGTAATGGGGTATTTGTCTGTCGATCATACACTTGAATAACGATTAATGGTGAACACGGTCAAATGCAGCTTTAGCGTCTAGAAAGCAGGGGGAGAAAGGTACGTGGGAGATCCACCGTCAACGAAGTGATTTATAACCTGTTTAAGTGTAAATATAGCCATTTCCGTTCCATGTTCGGCTTTGAAGCCAAGTTGGTTATCCGCAGTCATCATGAATGGGGACATGCCTTTCTCTAGCACTAGTTCTACTACTTTCGAAAGAGAGGTAGCCACTGCAATGGGTCGTTAATTGTTCTTGTCTGTTACACATTTGGCTTTGCTTTTAACTATTGGTGATACTATAACTTTCATCAGATCATCCGGGAGGAAACCCAAAGTAAAACACCTGGTGAGGAAAATTGCAAGGAGCGTTACCAGCCTTGGAGGACTATATTTATATTCTTCAGCTGGGATATTAAGTGGGATTCATCTTGTAAATCGACTGCCAGTGGTTTTCAAATTTTTACAGCTGTACGAATTAGTACAGATTATTTGTCACACATTGCTGAGGTAAACTGCTCAGCTAAGTTTCGTAAGTCCATAAACGTCACAGAAACCAGCTGATATACTTGATGTGTGAATTTCATCAAAATTTGGGCTTGACCGGGATTTGAACCCGGGACCTCTCGCACCCTAAGCGAGAATCATACCCCTAGACCATCAAGCCAGAGCTATTGTTGGTGTTGACGCTAATGTCGTAAGGTTGCTGACTCATATTGCAGCCTATTCTACGCGATTGAGTCGGAGATTGCACACGCCCATGCAAACTTGTTGCACTTTTATTCGTGAGGCTGAATTGCAAATCAGTAGAAGCGCCCAAATGAAGCTGCCACGGAAGTTCATGGGTTATCTAATCCCTAGTTAGGCCTAGTATTTGAAAAAGTTTTTTTTTTAGTATTTAGTAGTCTTTTTTTTTTTCTGGCATCGATAGTTCTTAATTTTGTTTTTCTCTTTTTACTATTTCGTGATATTTACATTGTTTGTTAATGTGGAATTTTTCTACTAAAGGTCACATCTCGATATTAATTTTTTTGCATATTTATATAGAATGAAGCATTCTAAGACTTTTTTCATGAATATCGTTGTCGTCGGAAATGCTTCGTTTTCGAGATATATATTTGACTTTAAAGCAGTGGTTTTTTACCTTTTTACTCCCACGCCCCCCTTAGCGATACATTCTTCGTTCGAGCCCCCCCCCCTAGTTTTTTCAAATAAATATGATACCAAACCACGACCGAACGTACCAAATAAGTTCAAACTAGAGCACTCAGAGAACGCATTCTTTGCCAAGCAAGGTAAAGGTAACTGAAAATTCAAATGGGCTGCTGGTATCATCACCAAAAGCTAATTTGTGCCTTTTGATAGAACAGTGACCGCAAAAACAGAATCTACCACTGTGTCACACAAAGTATATCCCCGTGCCGCAAAAACAAAGTTATCTCATAATTCACCAATAACTTTATTGTCACATCCCCACCATATGAGAGGTGGATGGTGTGTTGCGCCACTCTTGTGCCAAGCACAAATCCCCGCTCCCCAGTCAGTCTGTGATCTATCAGAGCTCGAACAGAATACCGTACACGTACATTACCGTGGTCCAAGGGCCTCTACTTTGCTACATACTTTTTTCACTTATTTGGCATCATACCAAAAACCACCACTGGGTAGGAAGAAGCTTATTATCCTTTCTAGACCCAAAATGGGGTCAGAAATGACCCCAGAATGTGAAATTCTATAATAATTTATAAACTACCTCCTAAAAATCTATCAAACTGTGGTTTTCTTTCTGAAATGAAGTGTAAAACATTAGAAGAAAATGTTTAAATAATTACTATGATATTTTTGTAGTTATGACGTCTTTAAGTACTCGGGGTCATTTATGACCCCATTTCGGGAAGAGAGGTTGACCAGAAATTTCATCCTAAAATTTATTCTAAATTAAAATTAATTATTTTTTGTTTTTTTACAGATTTAAATACCTTAGCAATGTCTCGTAAATTCCTTACTAATGTTGAAATAAGACAACTTTTGAATAATTTATCAGATTTGGAGGTCGATAGTGAAGAAGAACTCATGTCAGTGCCTTGAACGCGTATCTGCTCTAGAAAAAGAAATTCCCGAATTCTTCGTTGACCAGACTAAACTTCCTCAAGAAACTGGGTAATGAACTAGTAAAACCTGCTATCAAAACAAGGGCAAAACCTCCAAGAACAGGTATACCAACTTCAGTGCAAGCTGCTATGACTGCAGTCGTAGGCCCCCTGCAACGACAGGTTCAAACTCCAAACACCGCTACTTCAAGAACAGGGAAAAGAAATCGGTGTTCATTGTGCCCAAGGTCGAAAAACTCTAAATACAGTACTAAGTGTTCACCATGCTCTGAATTCATTTGCCCTAACATACAGAATCCAATGTAATCAGTTGCACAAACTGTAATGTTCAACTTTTGTAACCACTATGCTGTGTTTTCTGGAAGTTTGATTTCGTTCTTATAAATAAAAGTTTTGGCTTGTTAACATTCCTAAGTAAAGCTTCAAAATGTTCAAACTAGTATTTTTATCCATTATTATTGATGAAAAGACTATAATTACATGTTAAGGGACAAAAAAAGACTGGGGTCAAATACGACACCATTTTGGTAATCAGTGTATCATCAGATGTTTTGGATAGACAAAGGTTATTGAAGAAAAGACTCGGGCCTTCGCTTCAATCGAGCAGGAAGTGCCGGTGAACTGCGTAGCTGTCGCCCTGAAGGTCAGCCGAGTGTCCCTCTTCAAGCCTATAAAACCAGCTGCCGCAGTACCTGCCGGTCATACCGCCACGCAAATAATAATATGCTTTATTAAGTAAACATAGAGGCATGGTACACAGGAGATAGCTTAATACTAAAGTTACATTAGATACTAAAATCAGGTAACATCATTGTTACAAACTACACTGTATTGCGGCCCATTATTTGGCCCCTGTTTGGAAACGATATGTGCTGCCATCGGCTATACACGTTAGAGAGTTTTTAGCCAGGACCGTTACGGATCACCTTGAGTAAGGCGTTACCAGATTTTTCTATCCTAAGCTGGAGACTCAGAGCGCATTTTCCTGCCCTGACTTTGAGACAATATACTTTTGAGCAAATATAGTACTTGCACTAGTTAGATTAGATTACATAGGCGGTAGTAGACGAACCAATAGGCCCATTCCCAAAGAGACACCGGAACTTATGCCCCGGCCATCTATGAGCTATTGCCATTGTGTTAGTAGGATATAGAGGACCGGAGAAAATAGAAAAAAAGGAGGGAAGAGTCCCTGTCAAAGAGACGATCATGAATGCTTGACACTTTTTCTTCCGACTGTCCGTTTCCTTTCGCTCCCCTTACCGTCCGACACCTATATAAGAACCCCATAGCGCACCATGGTCATTTGCCCTTTAGGTACAACCCTGTCAACATTCCAAGCTTAGGTTATCTTAAATAATAAAATTTTTGTTAGGCATCCTGTATAGCTTTTATTAGAAATTTTCTGATGATGGGAAAAAAAGGATTCCCGAAACGTTAATTCTTATTTGTCGACTTTGTATATATTAAAAATTTTTGATCTTGTGGCATCATGTCTTAGAATGCTTCATACTACCTAAATATACCTAAAAAATTTCCTATGTCGAGATGTGACCTTTAGTAGAAAATCGTCTTTATTGCTGTCCTTATTTAATCAAAAACTTTAAAATTATGTGCTTTCACATGACGGCAAACAAAAGTGCCGACCTTGCCAGGGGTCGAACCTGGAATCTTCCGCTCCGTAGGCGGACGCGTTATCCATTGCGCCACAAGGCCGTGATATCGTTGAGCACTGTCATCGTTTTGATTGCTTTAGAACGCTAGTAGAAAATGCTATTTATTTGAGATCAGGCTAGTGTTTCTTTATTTTTTTTTAATTCTGTCTTTGACGTGGGCATTCTCGTTCTATTCGCCTTTAGCTTCCTTCTTTTAAGACTGCTCTCTTTCACCCTTTTCATATATTAAATATCTGCATCACAAGCACAAGGATTGTATAAGGCCTGTCATAATGGCGTTCTCATTGGTCCGCGCATATTCCTTAGAACGTTGTCGACAGCGCAACACTTTTAAATCGGATATGCCTAGTGTTGTACTGAGTAAGTTTGAACAAAAGGGCATGTTCCATTCGCTTCCTTTGAGCGAGACATAGTAGTTTCTTCAGCTTTAATATGTCTTGAACTTATATCTTGAGGATTTGAGTCGCCACATAACGAGCTTCAGGCGTTGAGTGCGAACCGAGAACGCTTGAGACCTCGGCCAAAAGTCAATTACCGGTCTGTTCCACAGGAGTAAATTATCATGTAGCTATGGTTTTCATCTGACAGTTCCTGCATCCAGGGCTCTTTCCGAAGACAGCCTTGCGACTTTTCAGCTCTCTAGCTTTCATCTCGATCGCCTTTCGAAAAACAAATTTTTTAATGCCTTGACAACGTCCCCCTTAGCCGTTGAGTGAGTGCATTTCTCTTATTAGGTACCTATAATGGGACAAAAACACCAGTTAACCTTCCAAGCAACCAACAATTAGCGCTCTACATAGCGGGATTTCACACTGCGGTGGTGTTAGTAAATTCACTCAACTACCGTTTTGTCGAACAGGTGACAACACTTGGCGAAGCTCCCGGCGCTCCCCCCGAGACGGTGCAGGCCGTAGCAGACTCCCACAGCTCTGTGGTGGTGACGTGGACCGCCCCACCGACACCCACTCACCGAGGGACCATCATGGGATACAGAGCCGCCTACAGGGAGCATGGGTGAGCACTTGAGCAGTGGTTTGAATGTGGTAAGTCAAGTCTAAGTCTTCCTATGCAACAGTCGCGTGAGATCGAATGATAAACCTTGCCAATAGGGGAGTTTCTGCAGCGAAGAGACCTCACTCTTGCAAGACTAGACGTCATGATGTTGTCGCTCTTGCGAGACTATAGAGGTCATTATTGCCTGACTAAACAATATGATGACGTCATTCTTCCACGGAGATTATAAAACTGAACTACTTCGTTGACCATGGTGCTACCGTCGGATCTCGCATTGCGTGTCCCTAAGTGTAGCCGTTGTTCCTCTCTCAGCCTTGATTTACTCACAAAATTTGTCTCTCAAAACGCTTAGCAATTAATTGGAAGGGATGAACTAATAGATCGATTATTTACTCTAACCCTTTTTCAGTATCATATGTATTTATTTAGGTCGGCGTTGCATGCTTCCTGACCTTGGTTTACCTCAAAACCGTTTCTCTTTCCGGGATCGCTCATGCTGTGTTCGTAAAATGCAAATCTACTTTATGCAGTCTATATAAAATTTACAGAGTCGCTCATGTTGTGTTCATAAAACAATACAAATTTGCGTTATGCTGAATTTTCACACTTACAGCTCAATTTCGCCGCAAATGAGCTTTATGGACGAGAGCATTAGGGTAACATGGCTAGTACCCGTTCACCATGCTAGTAGCCATCCACTTGGCACTGAAAAAATTCATGTGTAAAAACTAACAGTGCTAGACAGCCGTACATAGGCTTAAACTGTAAGCTAAGTAGTGCTGCACCTTCCCTGAAAATGACGGGCGAAAAAATAAAACAATAAAAAATGATGGTGGTTTTCACATTTTTTCCTGTAAAAAAAAGTGAAAACCACCACCATTTTTTGTTTTATTTTATCGCCCGTCGTTTTCAGGGATGGTGCGGAACTACTTAACCTACAGTGTAAGCCTATGTACGGCTGTCTAGCACTGTTAGTTTTTACACATGAATTTTTTTAGTGCCATGTGGCTGCTACGAGAATGGTGGCTGGGTTCTAGACATGGTACCCTACTGTGGCGGCAGGTTTCAGCTGAAAATTGCTGGAAAGCATTTTAAGAGTACGGTATGTTGTAGTTCTTCGCTGCTAGGGGGCTCACTCTTAACAGAAGCTTTACGGGTAGGTATACCTATTTTAAGGGGCGCTGAAAAATTTTGAATTTTGTGGCAAACTCAAAATACTCAGAGCTTTGCTTGTGTCAAGACAAGGACACAAGCTTGTGCCATGCTAGGAGAGCCTTTGAAAGGCATGTTCCATCATCAGCTGTGAAAATGAAGTACTAGGAGGCGTAAGCAAAAATTGTTTGTAAAGAGCGAGGTACATGAATCAATATAATATTTTCAGTCAAGTATATCTACCAAAAAGAATTTGTTCCGTAAATTTGAAGGTTGAAACCTACTTATTGTTTCTAGCTATGTCTTGTTGTAGTAGGTACCGTATTACTAGGGACCTATCTCTTGTAGGAACATCCACAATAGGAGAGAGACGAAGACCTTGTAGCGAAATAGCCCAGCCTGAATTAGATAAAGTTTGTCAGGTTTGAACTTGTTTAGTAAAAATAAATTCCAAGATTCTTTAGTCGACATGGCTATTAGTATTTGTTTTCCAGTGCTAAAATTATTTAGGGGTATACGAACACCGCACTGCCTGGTATATTATCTTACTGAGGCATGAGGGAAATCCAACAGGTGCCTCTAGTGTGTAATTAGTTTCAGGCATCTCCACAGACTGTTCCCGACTTCGGAGCTGCGATACACTGTTATCAACCGCCCCACGGTGCGCACACCCTTGCCGGGGGGTAGGCCGGGTTATGGCGCCCTGCCTAGCGCTGACCCCGTCGCTGGGTCCGTGCTGGGGATCACCGTGCAGGGGCTGCGGGCCTGGACGGAATACGAGGTGCGGGTCCAGGCGTACAATGCCCAGGGCTACGGCCCCCTATCCGAGGGAGTCCGCGTCACCACCAAAGAAGACGGTAAGTCTCTTGCTGACTTAATTATTGTAGTAGCACTTCGGAGTCGGACCATACTGGAATTCTCTGCCACCCCAATAGCTAAAATCGTGACACAATTTCTGTAGCGGCTGAAAGTTATGATAGGAGAAGGAGTATTAGGTCTTTGGATCCATGGTGTCCGAGTCTGATGCCCGCTGGTCTCTTGAGTCGGAATATAATGAGTAATTTGCTTTTCTTGTCAGTCTAACATGTTTAGGAGTCGGAGTGGACGCACGCTGGTCTTAGGAATCGGAGTCGAAGTCCCTGGTAGTAAACATGCCAGGTGCAGGTGCGGTAGTAAGAGTAGGAAAAAACTTATAAAAATGAAGGCATGTCGTGCCATTGGCCCCATGGATGACCTCGATATAGCTAGCTAGCTAATACTCGCAAACAGGCCCGAAAGAGCAAATTTTTTTGAGTGTGTCTCGGTGCTTATTCCAGCTCATATCGCTGAATCCTTCATGTCTGCCACGGAAACTGCCCTAAATTATCAGTAATTTGTGTGAATATTTCTGTGTTTACTTTTGTCATTAGATCTTCAGTGTTTGTCACGGATAGTTTAGCTTATATGATCAACTGCCAGGACTCATCATCGTTTATTCTTTTATCGCTGAATTTTCTGTATATCCTGGCAGAAGAAGCCAAGAAAAAGAGCATTCTGTTGTTTGATTACATCAATTTTTGTCCCATTTTATGTTTACATCTCCGCCGTGCAGTGCCGTCGGAAGGTCCTCCGGGGGTATCGTGCGCCAGCGTACCTGGTACATCGGGGGCTCTGAGGGTGCGGTGGTCCCCCGTACCTGCTGGCAGCTCTGGGGGCCGCCTCACCGGGTACTCTGTGCAGCTGAGGCTGTTACGGCCTCGCGCAACTGAGGCAGGTCAGTGGTACAGCTTCACGACAGTTATGCTGGTCAGTGGTACAGCCTCACGACAAATACGCAGGTCAGTGATACAGCCTCTCGTCACTGAGACTAGTCAGTGGTACAGCCTCACGATAATGGAGCGTGCCTGTGAAAAAACTAATAAAGCAAACCTCGCGAAAGTGAGTAGCTCTGATGACACGAAATGTTGAATAATATTAGGAAACCAAAACCAGGAGAGCTCGCTTCAAAAATCGTGGTAAAAAGAAGCTGAAATTGGAGTGTCCGGGACGAGAGTCGTGCTAGCCGGCCTTGTCTTAATGTTTGGTGGCCGTGTAAGCTTCATGTCCCGATGCACAGGGACGAAGGAAGGTGCACAGCCACCTTACTGCCTATTGTGTTACGTGGTGACCGTAACTTCAGCTTAGCGTTGTTGAAGACCGTGCTCAAATATGCAGTTTTTAACTTTAAACGCAATTCATATTATTGAAGATTCGCAGCTTTATCTATCGGTTTTGCCTAGCGCTGACGCTGCAGTGGCTGTTACATTTAGGTAATTTTTTTTTATTTTGTGACGATAGGCAAGCCGAAGCCGTGCTCACAGCACCGTAATCGCATATTTCGTACATTGGGCCCCCTTGGGTATATTCTGGCGGGCCCTTTCCCTGACGTAATATACTTGAGCCGCACGACCCCAAAGGTCCCTTATGCCTTCCCGCAGGAGATGTTGCAGTTTGGCGCATTTCGTGTTGACGAGGTTAGTTTTGTAAAGTTAGGTAGGCTCACAATACTTCCCCTTCTATTTCGGGAGGTGGGCTGCCGAACGAGGTGGCCAACCTAATCCCGACTTCTACCTTCTTGTATTTCGCTTCCTTCCCATGTGCGGCGTAGCTGAGCGAAAGCGTTTAGCCGTGCCCGGGGTTTGGAGATGCTCAACTCGCGCTTTTTTTCCTATCAGTAGCGCACTGACCATCTCAGACCTACCGGCAGAAAAGCCGAGACAAAAATCATTGATAATTTGAAACGAGACGTACTTCGCGTCCTAGTGGCGCACGAGCCTGTGTTAAACCACAGGAATAGTTCGGCGCGATATAGACACTGTGTTTCCCTATGCGCTAGTAAAACTTTGTGCTACCACTTGTTGTTGTTTAGCACATTGGGCGGCGAGGTCAGTGTCATTTGTAATTAAATGTTCGTGGGACTCACAGCCCAGTAAACATATTAAAAGCTTGGGGATTGGAACACTCGGCAATCTGTCAACAATATTTTGGACAACTTTTCAACAACTGGAATATTATTCTCTAGTTATCTAGATTCATCAGTGTAATCCAAACTGGAAAATTATTTTATTTACAATATGAATTTCGCTCACAGAGGGTGGGCGATTCGCCAAACAGTGCAAGTTGACATTGTTGTGTAATGCAAATCTCATACAGGACAGGAGCACTGGTACTAATATTGTCGATTATTACAGACGTGCATGAGACACTAGCGCGGCCGGGGGATCAGGAGGCGGTGGTGCGCGGACTGCTGCCCTTCAGCAACTACAGTGCGGGGGTAGCGGGCCTGACGATGGCTGGTGTGGGGGTGTGGACCACGGGTGTCCTCTGCTCCACCCCACCTGACTGTGAGTACTGCCCCGTACATTGGTTCCGTGTTTCGATTGGTGTATTTTATGGCCTCTCCTTTCTTCCTGCCTTTGGATTGCAAATATGGCTCTGGGTAGAGAAGATTGAACTAGGAGTTTTAGGCCGCGGCCACACTTGCATGCGTATTCACTACTTGATGAGAAGATGTGCAGCTCAGCTCGCAAGTCATTTACTCTACCGTATCTATGCTAACGACTTTAAATATGTATCAAGAGACTACTTGAGGTGAGAACTGCGCATTTTCACATCCAATTGTGAGTAACAATGCACGTGTGGCATCGGCATAACACATAATAGATACAGTGACTCGGTACTGTGCTCGACCGACCCATGCATGTGCTCCATGCTCTGTGTCTCTTTCCCTGCTGAATGAAGTCAGTGCGTATAGTTTGGGGATTTTGACACGCCGGTTTTTGTTTATGAAGCTGAATAAAATTACAAGCTAGTAGTATGTGAAATTTCTTGCTAGTACAGTTTACTCCTTGGTCTGTCGATTGCATGCAACTAAAGAATAAATCGATCGGTCATAAATTTATACACTTGACTATATTTTAACCTGCTTATAGGACATCTACATTGTTGATGTTGGCGTATTTCGTGCAAATTCACCTTTTTCAACCCTGAAGAATGGCAAAAGTAAATTAGGGCGTCTTTATCCATTAGACGACAAAAACACCTCATACCCACTGTCCTAATTGATCGTGGCCACTGGATCAGTACTTTTAAATCTGGGGATCGTTTCTGGGCTTCGTGGATGGTCGCAATGGGTTTGGAAGGACAGACTGCACTGAGTTTTCCTGTATTTCATTACAGATAATTCAGTGCTTACCAGGTCCGTAAGTGGCAACACGATCATACGTGGAGAGGTCTGCTACAGTAAGCACATTAGTTACAGTCAGTCATTCGCACAAGATTTTTTGTTGCAAAACTCATTGTAGAGGTTACGCCAACGCTTTTATGTACAGAGGAAGATTGTCATTAGATGGAAAATGTCTGAAAAACAGTGCCATCAATGGCATCTCATGACTACTGAAGTAAGACTACTGCTCAGTTCCGTATCGGGATACTTGTAAATCTTGCGTGAATTACTGGACAGTCAACATGTGTCGAACTTCATCCGCCAGCTTATAAAAGAATTGTGCATGGGACTATGCAGGACCCAACTTAAGTATCCATAAGGGCCACGTAGCCTATATGGCCATATGCTCATGGGTAAGTATAGTTGGATCCATCCATCATATGTTATGGGGAGTCACGTACATAGGAAGCTCCGTGTGCCGATTTCAGCTTTTGAGACGGCCCAGAATTTTGTAGGGTGTTACTTTGGCCTCAGCTAGCGCTTTGGGCGTCTCTCCGTCTGTACCCACGCAGCTGCCTTTTATGTGCTTGTCTCTCTCTTTGGCTTGCTATTCCTTATGCCTGGGTCACGCTGTGCTATCGCAAGCCCAACATATGAGCAAGTCGTCCCGATACACAGTGAAAGTTGGTAACAAAGATACCCTTAGAAATACTACAGTTGAATGACGTGCAAGTTTTAATATCCGCTCTTAAGTTGAACTTGCAATTGCGTAGTGTGGCCTTGGCATAGGCCCTAACAGTGATGGCTCGTTCTGCATTGACGTGTTACACGTGCGTTTTTATTGGCTGGCCTGATTTAACTCCTTATTTCACCGTTAGGTACTCGAAGCTGTTGTACTCAGTAATATGTTGCTCTCCTTCGTGGACATTCTCTTCATAACTAAACTCTACGGACATTGAAACAAGTATTTCAGTATCTCCTAATTACTGGGCGAAAAGCGATGGCTAGCTAGGGCATTTACCTGCAGCACGAACCAGTGCATGTGGGTTTCCTAGTTGGGGTGTCGCGGTCAAGGCGTCTTAACCCTTATCTTGGAGCTGATTCCTTGAGAGTGCTCCGATCTCTCGACCGACAATGTCCATTTCGCGGATCCACAGCTTCATCCTCCCTGCAAGCCGTTAGGTGTTTGAGAATCAATTACGCGCTAATGTCTTCACTTGCTTGGGACATCATGGGCTGCTGTCACATAGTTTTTGCTCCTGAGGACTTCCTTTGTTCCGTGCGCAGTATATTTTTTCTTCTTTGACCTTCTTCAGATAATCTTTTTGTTGTTTTCCTCTTCTTTCCTAGCTTGGTACTCTGACTAACTTTGCATACTGCTGCTTCTGTCTGTTTTTCTTCCAAGGGAGTGCTGAAAAGTTTGTGGGTAGGCCTCTTTGTACAGCATTGCTGGTATTAGTCGACAAACATTTACGCTTGAAATGACTCATAGCTCCTTTTTGCAGAGCAAAATTGAGATTTCAGTCATGCTAGGGGTAGTAAATTTGGGTTTCATGTCTTCTAAAAACGCAGTATTACTTTGTATAATTGAGATTTCAGTCGGTTCAACTTGAGCTGATCGCTTCTAACACCTACAACACGATTCAAAACGACGAAGCTAAAGTTCAGGTCTACAGTACCGGACAAGTTAAGTCAAGTGGGCTTAGCTCGACGTTTAGGTCCCAAATGGAACACGCCCATAGCCCCGCTGGATTTAAGCTAAGCACATTGAGTTTATGTCCTAATCGAACGCGCTATAAGTTAAATTGCTGGGCGCTCATCATACATCGAAATTATTCATTTCTACAATACATCTGAATAGTGTGAGTACAATCTAAGTGCATCGCCAAGGGTATGAGAACATATGGAACGCTTTTTGTGATTGATTTGAACGTACAGTGCCTTAGTATTTTTTCTTAACCTAATTCGTAGTAAGCCACCAATTTCCTGTATTAACTGACCAGTGTTTACATACAATGTGTGTGTATGTTACAACGAACAAGCCAAACCCAGCGTACTGCTTCTACAATAAGTGAGATGAATCAGCCGTTTCAGAAGAGGGTTAATTTAAGCCAGATATGCTTAACTTAGATAGGGTAGGTTATGCCAGGGTAATTAGGGTTCAGCAAGGATTGCGTTAGCTTAGGTTAGATGAGGTACGGCTAGGCTGAGTTATGTCAAGTTAGAGAATACAGAACTGAGAACATAACCTTTGTAATACATCAGAAAGTAAGCTTTGTAAACTTTTATAGTTATGCACGCATCTCTAACTTTACTTTCCATTGAGCCAATAGAACCTGGACTAGTCTAACATAGCTTAAAACAAACCTATCCATTTAAAATATGAATGTTTCAATTCACTTATTGGCTAGGCATTGCGGGCAATGCTTGGTGATATTTACTCCCTGTAATATGTACATAAAATGCACAGAGACTCAATATAAACTGTTAACACACGAGCAATTTTTACATGCTGCTCATATCTAAACGAAGTTCAAGTACATCACACACCTTAATTGTTGCCTATTAATTATGAGAATAAACTTCACGGCACGTAAACTGTGAATTCACATAGCTTTTTCAAGGAACTCATCTGTGTACAACACCATCACAAAAACAATAACCCTTCGTCCCTACCACTGTTGCCTGTAACCTGCCACGCCATTGGCTGCCTTGAGACTGTAGTTGCTGACAGGTTCAGGAAAAAATATTTGCGACCGGGGCAATGGAATCCGGATGGTCCTGTATTGCTCCCCGGCCGTCCGGGTTGTTCTAAGCGACCCGTAGTTGTTGTCTGTAGCGGCTGACGTGGAGATCCCTCCTTACGCGCCGGGCTTTGGGCGACCCTGGAAAGATCGAGGCTCCAGGCTGTTGCCAGGGTCGTAGTAGTTCCGCTAAGGCTTTAGTGTAAGGATCCTAGGAAGACCTGGGAGTGCTGTCGACGCTGTATTCATTGCGTTAAGCAAACTAGTTCGTGTCCTGGTCTTGTGCCTGACTGCGACAGCGGTTTTCCTGCCAAGCTAACCACTCAGGCGTAACTTGTCCTTCGGGAGGTATATAGTTTTCAAGGACAGCAAAATAAATCTAGTTTCCCGGTAGACGTGAGTATTCGTAAAATCGCTTGGTAGTCCACTTTCGGCATACCATCACAAGTAAACAAACCCAAGGTTTCTATTTAATTCTATACACAATAATTTGTTCGCAGAAATACAGATATGAATTTCCTGAACCTCTTAATAGACAGTATATATTTACTTTTATCTACTTCGCACACAATAAGCAACATAATGTACGAAGTATAAACGTAAAAAATTAATTGAAAGGGTAACTCAACAAGCTTACAAACGCGTGCTCTAAACGTTTTAATTGCGGCGCCGCCGAAATGCTTCAGGGCGGCCAAAACCCTTGTTCAAAGGGTGACGAGGCCATTTCAGCGAGTAGAGACCAGTTGTGGCCTGACACTCTGCATAATCTTTATATATGATAGGCTCTTCTACTTCACGGAGTGGAAATATCCCTTGTCAATTTCTTTGGTCTTTGACAAAAAAAGTTGTGAAGTAGTGCAGTTGAATATGCTACCAATTAACATGCTATTGCTGCAATTAACGGCAGCATTTTGCACAGTTTTAGGTTCTCTTCATTTTCTCAATTTCGGAGGTCTTTCTTTCATAATTTTTTTTTCGTTATGGGAGTTTCAATGTAGAGAGTTCTTCTGCGTGAGTAGCGTCCAGAAATGTTAACAGGTGGGAATAAGTTTCAATTCCTCTTCCGAATTTCAAGTTTTTGTGGGTTAAATACAACCGTTTTTTAGTGGAATTAGGTATTTTTTGAAGGGATAGTTGTAGCTGTTCTAACGGATTAGTAGCTAGCCTGGCATTGTGCAGATCATTCCAAACGTTGACAACAATCTAAAAGAGGTTCAACCTAGCATATTACGTAATTTTTGCGTCAGTAGTTAACGTGCAAACGTTCAGGTCAGTATGAGATATGCGAACGACGTTGTGTTTACTTCCTGATCATTTCTTGGTGTGGATGGATGACCTGTGACATTGATTATCATTATAAATTGCCTAGGATACAATCTAATTTGTTTGTAATTACCATAAAATTCGTGGGCTTGACCGGGAATTGAACCCGGGACCTCTCGCACCCGAAGCGAGAATCATACCCCTAGACCATCAAGCCACGACGTGTTGGTGATAAAGGTTTTAAGTTATGGAGGGTGCCTTCTATGCACTCTCTTCGATCTGGATAATAAAAGCAGCTACGCTTTAATTTGACGAACTCTAAGCCTGAGTGTTCGAGCCGTAACTTTGTCTTGAACTTTGAGCGTAAATAGCAAACCAATTTTGCTTCAAATGGGCAAAAATTGAATTCCTAATGTAATCAGCTTTGAAATTTCGTATTAAAATGGCCCACTTGAAGTAATATGCAAGTTGGCCGTGGAGACGAATCTTCTCTAGATAGCCTAATACTATCCCTCATGTAGTGCAGTCTTAGATAATGACTTCCAAATAGTCCAATACTAGATTATATGTACAAAGAATTAAATTATAGGTGATAACTTCAAGAAGTCCAATTCTAGATAATAATTTCATAGAGTCCAGGCCTAGATAATGACCCTAAAAGGTCCGATTCTAGATGATGACCCCAGACATCCAATCCTAGATAATGATCCTCCAAGTAGTCCAATGCTAGATGATGTTCCCAAAGAGTTCAATGTAAGGTAATGGTCCCTAAATCGGCCAATCATGTACAAAGCTAGACCATTCTGGGAGCACATACCTCCGCCAAGTAAGGCAACGGTTACGAAAAAATAAAATTGGTTCTGAGGCCATAATTTTCTTTGTATCAACTCCAAAATCTAATCACTTGTGCCCTTCAACAGTGTTAACAGATTCAGTAATTTTTTTTGGAGATCCGTTCATTACTCACTGAGTTATGCTGCTAACAAACATTGTGACAAACATGAGTAAAACTTACTAACGAACCGACCGATCTGCACCAAAATTGAGTCATTCATGTCTGTTAACATGCCTTACAACGCCTATAAATTTCATGAAGATCAATTCATTATTTTTTGAGCTATTGTGCTATCAAGCATAAAATAGAAAACAGAGACGAACGAACAAACGGATTAATAAAAAAATTTGGCCATTTACTCGTCATGATATGCTTAACAACTCATGTAAATTTCATAAAAATCCGTCCTTGACTTTTTGAGTTATGACATTGAGAAAAATGAGGCAGACAAGCAAACAAACTGATTGAAGGATCTTCACGAAAAGTTAATCATCTGTTCCTCTCAACATACTTATCAATCCCTGTAAATTTCGTCCAAATCCGTCCATACCTTTTTTAGTTATCTTGGTGACAGACAGAATAACAGACAGACAAAGCCGACGAAAACATTACCTACATGGCTTAGGTAATGAGCCCCCTGGACGGTAACGACGTAACTTGTGTGCTTATAGAACTCCTGCAGTAGATGGACCTTTCCTCATAGCGCCTCACGTTGCGCGAGGGCCGCAACTTGCTCGTGTTATTTTTATTTTTGAGGAGTAGCACTAAGGGTCCCAGAGCTAAAAATCGACATTCTTAAGTGACGATCTTCGTTTTCGGGCTAGCATCTGAGATGCTGCCGCGGCGACAGTTGTCACTAGATCTCGAAGCAAACGCGGGGTTCTTTTGGCGACAGTATGGAACTGTTCATCCCGGAGGCCGTGTCTGTTTCGGGCTGAGAGCTCTGTGTACGTAATATGTACGTGACTTTGTCCTACGTTGCTTGCCGTGAGTTTTCGCGAGTACACCAGTTTTTATTACACTCGTTTAATCACAACCGCACTGTCCTGTTTCTTTCTGTGAAATTTTGACATCTCCAGTGGCTAAGCTGATAGCTTGTTAGTTGTTATTCATATTTAATGTACTTAAGATA
>LQNS02276866.1:17824334-17837476 GCA_001587735.2 Parhyale hawaiensis
CCTGGACCTCTCTCTCTATACCGGACTTTCTCTTTTTATACCGGACGATTCCGGTATATAAAGAGTCGTCCGGTAGGGCCATGAAATCCTCCGTTATATAGAGAGTCCGTTGTATAGAGTGTCCGTTATAGAGAGAGTTTACTGTATATAATAGTGTACCGTTGAATAGATGACATATATACCGTGCAATATGCAATGGCAAACATTTATCTTGACAATAAGTTCACAAGAAAGACTCTGCTAAGCAGGTCACAAACATTGATATGCAGTTTACATTTGACGCAATGAGCGTTGCATTACCCGGTTTATTATAATGTTTGCGTACCGGCTAAGCATATCTTAATCTGCCCCAACTCATACTCGCTAACCCTTTTTTAGAGGCAGTAATACCTTCTTTTCAATTTTTATTCACGTTAAAACTAAAGTTTCATTGATTTTTGCTGCAGTACTTTACACTTTCCATCATTTTCAAAGCCCGATCGTTCCCTATCGCATTTATTCAATGCTTACCGATGCCCATTTCCTCGAGTGGTCTACAACTGTCGCGGGATATTTTCAACGATTTCCTAAATGGATGATAGAGCTGCACACGCTGCGGGCCTAGGCCGCAGCTGAAAAAATCACTTTATCGACGAAACTATTGCTTTTCCGATTCGCGTGACGAAGAATGATGCAAATGATATAAATTCACACTGACGCTGTCGACTGCACTTGTTCCGTGTCCAGAGAGGGCCACCACCACATCGTTGGAAAATATCTGATGCAATTACGCAGTGTAAGAGACCATTGTAAGAGTGCCACTACAACTGGCTGCCGTTCGCTAAAGTCCACAATATATGGTGGAACATCGTGCACAATTCCATGGCGAGGCCAGATTATGACGATGAAAATTTGATGAAGTTTACGAAGTACCTTGGGCCATATTGAAGGTTCGCTAGTTGCTAACTATGCTGGTCATTAGTGATGAAGAACTCATTCTTTAGATGAATTCCGGGCCCATTAATTCGCAAGCGAGGGCCAAAATCTTGAAGTAGTCATATGCAAAGATTCGTAGCACAGTGCTAAATATCGAAGAGTCACATATGGTATCCAAATTGAAGAAAGGTGACGGGTCAAATGGCCCAATGAATTCGCTTCTAATTCCATTGGCGAAATTTCTTCAAGGCAATCATGCTAGATTTTTGCAAATTGTTGTAAATTAACGAGTGAACTAATGTAGATGGTTGAGCAAACGATTTCGCAAGGCGTAGGAGTAAAGGCATAATACATCACCCAAACCTGGAAGTTTTCTGTTTCAACCAATTTGACACGACAATGTCCACTGTCAATCCAGCTAGGTCCGCAAGCACCGAGCTGATAATTAGGTGTCAAGACCAGCACCAAGCCTGAACTGACTCGAAAATCCTTTCCTAACCCCAGCTGAACGTTGTCATTCGGATCCTCCCAAATTTGCCCTAACCAATCGTATTTTAACATCCCGAGTTTCGCTCCCTCGGCTCATCCCCTTCATATCCAAACTTAGATATATATTTGGACCAACCCTCGTGTTGCTCCAGCCAATGCCATTTTTAAGAGGCTGCTCCCCTACGTAATCTAGCCCTCATTGGTTACTTCCCGATTTCAAAAGCCCCACCTACATTGAGCTGTCCCTTCTAAAACCATGAATAGAAAAAATAAAAACTAAAACTATAGGCTTTTCTCTAAAATATCAGTTACCAGCCGCTTCGTTCTTCCTTTCATGCACCATTAGTTGTGTGGGCCAGTGTAACTTGAGCTACGTTTACGTCTACATCTTTCTGGTTCAGGAGCAATTAATTTCAAGCCAAAGCTGTCTAGAAGGTGGCCTGCGTCTGATTTTTTCTCTAGGAGATAGTTTTGCTTGGCCACATGTTTCTCTGTTCGAATTTCCTTAGTTGTAAAATCATCGATACGTCAATTGTCAATGTTCAGTAGAGCGTAGCCCCAGATAGTAAACTTGATGCCGTGTCTCTCGAGTTTGCTACCTTCTGGTGCGGTCACCTCATTAGTTGCCTGTCATTGTTATACTGCAGAGTTGAGTGCTAAATTCGTAAAACATTTGTCCTTAGTATGTTCCCAACTGCGTAATTATTTGTGATAGAAACATTTTGGTACGAAACCGTGTTGATTATTTTCATTATTATTTTTATTTTTTTTACACGGCAATTAATCACGCGGCAATTAATTAACCAATTAAATAAAACGACTTCTCACGCACACATATATATGCATCACGATATCCTAATATGTGTGAAATCGTGTGTGCCAGATGTGTGTGACTGGGGTGAGGATAAAAGTGTACAGCATTTAATATTGAAGTGTGTAGCTTACTCACCGGAGCGAGAGGTGTAGCTTACTCACCGGAGCGAGAGGTGATGTTGTAAGTGGTCCTGGAAGAGTGATGCGCAAGGAGGTGTGGTGTACGAGAGAACAGGCCTGCAGTGGTTGACACGAATGCTTGGATATGATGGAGTGACAAGTGTGAGGATGATTGAGTATGTCAAGGAGTACCTAGCAAGAGTGTGGGGTAGGAGACAGGGGGCTAATAGGGGTAGATGATTTTAACACTGATTAAGGAGGTACCTAACTGACTTGGGCTCCATTGTGGGAACTAGCATTGTTTAGGTGTCGGTAGTCTTGTTTGTTGCATAGGGATTAATAGGTATCGCTGGTGTGGGGATGCCTCTCTAGTCTGGCTGTTCTACACTGGCGACGCCTGGGCTTTGGGGGCTGCAGAGGTGAGTTTTAGTGTTTTGTATATATAGTTCAGTGACCCGAGCAGCTTTTGCTCCAGAGTGTTTGCAGTGACCAGCCACCCTGTGTTGGCAAAGCCCGTGGATAGTGCATGTATTGAGAGCTATGCCGGAGTATCGATTCAAAGATATGATGTTGCGGGATAGTTCATGCCCTCTTGCACATCGCCCTGCTAATGGAATTGGAACTCAACTGGAGTAGGCGCTATGCATCGGTGGTTCAGTGGTAGAATTCTCGCCTGCCACGCGGGAGGCCCGGGTTCGATTCCCGGCCGATGCAAGTTTTCCTTCTATTTATACAAAATCTCAAAATTGACACCCATGTCGGAGATATTTTGCAGCCAAATGCGACCTCTGTTCAATACAGTCACGAAAGATTTATCTTCGCTACTCTCTCTGCTAGGTTTTACCTCCCAATCATCCTATCGCCCAACTGTCTTGCCGTCACCCTTGGGTCCCCGTGTTTTTTACCAACTTCCACAGAGCGGACTGGGACTCCTTCCGCGTGGAGACGGTGGCTGCGTTTGATCGTCTGCCACCTTCTACCCCTTTCCTGTGCTTCCCACGGCAAACCCGCCTTTAGAAGGGTCGAACTTCAGGCGGGCGAGCACTGCATACCTGCTGGCGAGTTGAAGGGTTGTATTCCTAACCTTCTCCCAGGTGGTGTCCGTGCTCTTGTCCGCCGTCGAGACGAGGTCAAAGGCTATCAACCCCACCCACCCCTCTATAGATCTCCTCAATCAGGAAGTCATTAAGATCACCTCCCAAGCCGCTTGGAGGACCTGAGTGGAGACCGTGGAGCGCTGCAATCATCGAACTCATGTCTCCCGTTTCTGATCTCTTTTCAAGTCCCCCTCGGGCAAACGCGCCCAGATAATTCCGAACCAACCAATCAAGATTTGCTGACCGCTGGGAATCCTCGGATCGGGCGGCCTTCCAACAATTTTGTCGTCATTTTACTATACCAGGATCCCACTCCCAATCCCGTGGGCCGTTGTATCCACCGGCGCCCCATTAGATCGATCCTATGGTCCCTTCACGGTTGAGGATTTGAAGAGGGTGGGGGGGGTGCTGCTTCAATTCGGGAACTCCACTGCTGCCGGTCCGGATGGCCTGACCATCCTCCTCCTGCGTAACCTTAACACTTTAATATCTAAATTTTCTATGCCAGATCTCTAACCTGTCCTTGCAAGAAGCCACTGTCCCATCCATCTGGTGTCATGGCGTCATCTTTGTGCTGCCTAAACCGGGCAAGCCAATAAACGAAGGAACTCTTACCACCCATCTTTTTGCTTTGCCGCGCGCCTAACCTGCGTGAGAAGTTCCCCCTTCCTAACTGTCCGCTGCCATGCTTACCTCGGACCATCAATATTATTTTAACTCTGGTAGATCTTCGACGTCGGCCTTACTGCCTCTGGCGCAAGCGACTGCTGTTGGCTGTAAACAATCAGAACCTCCCATACGAACTGTCGCGTTGGCCTTGAACTTTTCCAAGGCCTTCGACGTAGTGTTGATCATGACAAATTTCTTGACCGAGTCCAGTCTACATTAAACCATTGCATAGTACACCGGTTATCTTCCTACTTGAGAGGAAAAGCGGCCTGTTGCTTTTTTTCGATCGGCCGCTTTACCCGACCGTCCCATACATTGTGGCGTTCCCGTGGGCTTTGTGATCGTCTCTTCCCCTCTTTGCTTTTCAGTTGTGTCCTTTCCACGTCTGGTGTCCTCGTCACTTCTTACGAGGACGATTTCACTGTTGCGGAGCAGTCCACTGAAGTGGCACCAGCGGCCTCTGAACTGCTCTCGGCTCGTGCAGTCGAGATCGTCAAATGGGCCACGGAGCATGCCAAGGAAGTTCAAAACTGAGCATCAACTAGATTACGGATCCTGTGAAAGCTCTAGCTGGGGCCAGCAGAAAGAAAACGTTGACCTTAACGTAAACCACCCTCATTCAGTCTGTCACCACTTACGACACCCTGGTCGGTATCCCATATCTCAGCTTCGTCCTTAGATAAGTTGCAAGTCGTTCAAAATGCAGCTCTACGAGTGGCCACAGGCTCACACCGTGTGCCGTCTTTTAGTCATCCCCACCTCGTATCTCAAATGCTTCCAGCTAGAGAGTCGCTTGACCTTTGTAGCAGACTGTATCTCCTGTAAGGTCTGGCCCCAGGTCACCCGTTGCATGACACAGTCACCGCCTACAGCGGCCGTTGATGTATGATACACACCTTAACGCCAAACTGCACACCTTCGGTGTTTCACATGTTGGTTGGTAGCGTCGTCCCGACTGCAACTATGTCGGCGGCCATGGCGACAGTACACAGGGAGGTGGTGGCCTTTTCGATAGCGAGGCTGAGGTCAACGAGGTGCTTGGCAACACTGCCCTGCCTATATCACATTGCGCGTTCACAGCTGGAGTCTGACTACTGTGTGGTCCTCACCTGTTACATGTGCAAGATCGGAATTGTGGCCTCTCCGCAGTGCCCACTTTGGCAGGCCGGTACGCAAATAGTTTCTAATCTGTTTTAGTGTAACGCTCTTACGACGGCACTCACTCCAATGCATCTGTGGGAGGACCCCCGCTGCGTATAAGTCTATCTTGTTTCTCACCCTTCCTTTGATTATCTCCCTCCTCTCCCCCATCCCTCACTGGAGCCTACGCCGGACGGAGCTCGCAGTTAGGCGCAATACCACTACCCAGTCGGCTTATTTAACATATACATACAAAGTTATTTCAACACCGTCTGGATTTTCTCCTAAGACACTTGTTTCCATGTAGGGTTGGTCATGTCGGTCTAATTACTATGAGGTCCTCGATTTGTTACGTATCGGTGGTTCAGTGGTAGAATTCTCGCCTGCCACGCGGGAGGCCCGGGTTCGATTCCCGGCCGATTCAAGTTTTTTTTTACTGTAATTCAAAATCTCAAAACTGACAATGAATATTTGCTTCATTTTACCCAGTCGGTTCACTTGCAGAGGTATTTCAACGCGGTCACCTCTGTTGTATATTGTAAACTTAACACTCTAAAACACTCGTTTCCCGTCGGACTTGTTATATCACTGTAATGACTAACGAGGTCATCGAAGGGTAATCTTACGCATCGGTGGTTCAGTGGTAGAATTCTCGCCTGCCACGCGGGAGGCCCGGGTTCGATTCCCGGCCGATGCAAGTTTTTCTTCTATAGATCCAAAATCTGAGAACTATCAAGTACGATATATTTGGGGCTCAATGCGAACTCTATTCAATAGAGCCAAAGAACGATGTTATGTTTACTACTATCTCTGCTAAGTTTTAGACATTCCGTTCACTTGCAGAGGGATTTGAATGCTGGCTGCTATGTCCTTAACTCTTGCCGTCATGTTGGGTGCGATGGCAACCGCCCATTTAGGGCGGAACATATGCACGCCGTGATTACCTGGCGGGCGAGTTAATAGCAAACTCTGCGCTTGAAAACACTGGTTTTCCTATCGCGTTTGAACTATTACTGTAATGACTTTTAGTGAACTTTCCATCATCAGTACGCTACAGTTGTGCATCACAGCAGCTGTAAACCTCATCGAACGCTTCCCACTGCTTATCAGCTCCCCTTCTTGAGACGTAGCCTGAAAATCTGGAAAGCGCGGTCAACGAGTGACGATTTGCCCACTGGCCAGTCTACGCGCGCTCCAGAAAAGTGCTTACGCCCTTTAGTGAACTCAACAGCCAGCAGTTTCGTCCATCTTCAGTTCCTTCTCGAGCTCGACTCTCAGCTTGGAGTCCCCTTCCGAGCTCCACTACCAGTTCGATGTTCGAGTTCCAGTCTGCAGTCCCACTACTACAGCGCCAAGGAGTCCGAGCAACAACACTTCTCGCCAAAGGCCCTTCGGAGCCTCCCAATCTGCTGCACTGTACGCTGGCTCCCAATCTGTTGCACTTTCCGCTGCATCTCGACTTGCTGCACCACTGAAACTGTGTGTACTTCATCGGCTTCTGTTCTATGCCGCCTTCGTCTCTGTCTACTCACATCTAACTTCGCATGAGCTTCATGGTCTTGCCCCGCGACAGCTCTGCACCTTCACTTCGCACCGCACCACTGGCATCTTCGTGACTGTGTCTTTAGCGACGAGGCTGCCCAACGTCCAGATCTACGCCACCAGAATACTGGGTACCGACAGCTCAGCCATGAAGAACCTCTACGATTGTTTTTTCTTGTACCCTGCCTTTACCCACGACTGTAATTTGTTTCTAATATAAGGAATACTCTAGGGCCAACTTTGATTCACCTTGTCGGTTTGCTCACCTCCTGAGACTCCTTTCAAGAGCATCTCACTACAGGCTTATGAATCGTAGCGTATTAATTGAAACCTGTGCCTCGGCGGTTCACTCGTAGAATTCTCGCCTGCCACGCGGGAGGCCCCGGTATCGATTCCCGGCCGATGCAAATTTTTCTTCTATTAATCCAAATCTGAGAACTATCAAGTAGGAAATATTTTGGGATTAATACGAACACTTTTCAATAGAGCCATATAACGATGTTATCTTTAACTAACTACTTCTGCTAAATTTTACACGCTCAATTCACTTGCAGAGGGATTTGAACGCTGGCTGCTATGTCTTAAATAGCCAACTTTTCACTTAATAACACTGGTGTTCTATCAGGTTTGGAATATTACTGTAATGACTAATAAAATCTGACTTAATTCAAGCAACGCATCGGTGGTTCAGTGGTAGAATTCTCGCCTGCCACGCGGGAGGCCCGGGTTCGATTCCCGGCCGATGCAGGTTTTCTTTCATTGATCCGAAGTTTCAAAACAATTTATGTGTGGAAAATATTTTTTAGGGTATTGCGAAGTGCTCTATTATTACATACAATCTCGTAAAGAGATTGCCCTAGCAGCTACCTCTGCTACATTTTGCACAGTTGGTTTCCTTGCAAAGGCATTTGAATGTTCCCTGCGTTTTTTCTTAAATACCTAGTAAATTTCACACCCGAATACTGGTTTCCGTGGCTTAGTGGTCATCACGTTGCGCCCCTCAGTTGTCTCCTGTTTGATCCCTAGCGGAATCTCTGCTTCCTCAATCCATTACCTGGCGGTTGTAAAACGTCTTCGTGTATTCGTAGCAATAGCGTTATAGAAGTAACCACATATGGTCACTTGTGTGGTAAAAAGTTAAGGCTGTTCACACTGTGGATTTTCGCGCATCTGCTGAATTCCGCAACTCATATGACGGCCTGAAAACGCTATGCACTGCAACACTCGGAGATCTGCGGCCGTCGAATCTGGAAGCAAGTTGAATGTATGCTATTCCTACATTCAGTTGGCCAAGGAGGTTTTATGGGAGGAGGGAGTAAATGTCTGGGAGAGGCCGTCTCAAACGTGCGCGAAGGCAGCTTGGTGGTGGGGGGGTGGCCTAGCCTCGGAGGAGGACTCTGGGGGAAGGGAAGGGTTGAACTGCCAGTTGTTGGGTGTAGTTCGCAAGAGGAGGTATATGAACATGTGATCTCAGTACCACGCTGTAGTCTGAAGCTATGCATGCTTCATGCAGAGTCGCTATACACACTACCGGTATGTGTTTGAAGTTTTGATTGAAATGGGGTGAAGATGAAAACCTTAGATAAGGGCAGAAAAGTTTAATTACCGAATCTGATCGAATTATTGTTGTTTGAATTTCGAAGCATTTCAGTACTTTAACTATTTAATGTTATTTACGTAGAGAAATGTCGGAATCAACTGAAACTGTAATCCCTTGCAGTTGTTTCCGCTTCCCTTCAACGTTTTTATTTTACATGGGCGAGCACAGACGTAGCATCGCGTTCGCTTCTCGACTCGACCGAATGTTGTGCGGCGTCGTTATCAGCATAACTTCGTGTACGCAATAAGCTGTATTTCTCATCATACTTTTTTCCATGAACTCTTTTTGATCTTTAATCGATGTTTCTCTTAACGGAAAATAGTGTCACTATCGTCGCTTTAGTAATATGTATCACTGAAGCTCTACAGCTCTCCACAATGTAGGTATCGTTGAAGCTATACAAACCTAAAGATAATTCTTGATTTCGTACAGCATCAATTATTATATTTATGTTAGTATTAAACAATGAAGATCTCAGGGTGCTGTGCTCTAAATATGTTGGACATAGCATTCATTTGAGATTTATATGATCTTTGTTTTGTTTGTTCATGTTTTGTATTAGCTATTCCGTACGTCGATTCATGTTGTTTTGTTACTCTTCTTGGTTTTCCCTGATTTTTGCTGCCCTTCATTATGTACTCTTTCCATTACTTTTCGATATTTACGACTACCCGATTAAATATTATTGCTTAAAGCTCATTTCACTGCTCATGTTATATGACATTGAGTTCACAGCTGGTACGTACCGTAGCTTTTGACGTACTGACCAAGGAGCTTTAATAGGGGAGGAGGGAGCCCTGCCGCAATAAATTAGGCGAGCTTGCGTTCCAATTTTTCGGGTATGGGTGTGACGCGTTCATGAATCTCATTAGTGGAAATGACGCGGGAGCAAAGAGTTTTACGGGAAAGCAACAGGCAGACTAATATACTAATATGTGATTGGTGCATACGGCGACTGGGTGCAGTCAAACCTGAAAGCCACACCCGAAACTTGAGCTTCACAGATGAGGCTCCTGGCTCCCTCTTTCTATTAAACCTCCTTGGTACTGACAAAAATGGCGGGGGTCATCGGGATGTTGCCGCCAGACCGCCCAGACGCCGGAGTGGCTGTACCACCAAAAACTCAATCAGCGCTTTTATGATGCTGGTCAAAAAGGAATAAACTCACAACGATTTATATATTTATTTTATAGAATATATTTCGAGAAAAGCTCAATTAAACAGACGTTAGTTTACCCAAGGTCGCCGTGTCTCGAACAGCCCCGGCGATAATGGCTAAGAGGCGGAGTTCGTACGCAAAAATATGACTTTGTTCCCTCCTCCTCCTATTCAATCTCCTTGCAGTAGGCAGCCGTCTGTCGTCGTGTGAGGTTGGTGCAAGAACTGTGGGAGGTTTAATTGAAGGAGGTAGCGAAAGGTCTGGAAATTGAAGCTCAAGATCTTCAGAGGCTAGGGGACGGAAGGGACTGGCTTCGGAGAGAAAGGAGAAGACTCGAGGAGCTGAGTTGACATGCCAGTTCCTCAGCAGAGTTCAAACTGACTGAGGTCGAGCTCCCCACCCCACTCGTGCTACTCGTTACTCTCACGAGAGTTTGATTATCGCTAACGAGAAGTGGCTGGCGGCCTGGTACCTGCTGGCTGAAGAGGCGGTGGGAAAAGTACCAGCCTTGGCTGGACTGAATGACTTTAAGTAGCTAAATTGTGCAGTTTTTCTGGTAAAGAAATAGTACCGTGGCAACAGTAGTTTCCAACGTGCTCCTCTAGCTCTTTTTCTGTCACTGGTCATATCAAGGGTACAACCACAATGCTTTATATCTTTAACATGTTACATGTAGAACAAATTGTGAACCGTTCAATGCAAAGCAGACGCGAACACACAGACTGTTTGGGTTTCGGTTGACTTGATAACGATCGGAAGATTAATCTCCGCCGAAAAGAATATCTGTATGTTGACGAGGGCAGCATATATCTCTCGGTTACGGCAGTTACAGCTTCAACCGATAGCTTTACTGAAAAGTCTGTAAAACTACTTGGCTGTCGCTCCAGTTTACGTGCTCGAAGGCGAGCAAATTAACTAAAAGCTATTACAAAATGCTTACGTAATCTGAGATAACCTTGGGACGGTCGCTTCAAACTTGCCTCTACATGAACATTAATGTACCCAGAAACGCGTCTAAACATTTAGATGTTGTGTCAGCACATTGCTGTAGTAGAATTTGCATGTGCGAAAAACGTATATAACATTTCTCTCCTTATATAAAAACTCTTTGGGTCCTGTGCCGCCAGCTCTCGTACTGGGATGAAGATTGGTATTATCTCGCAAGGAATTGACAGTACGATGAGCATGAATGCTCTTAGACAGCGTGGTCTCTGCCATCGTTGACAGAAGAATGATTATGCAACTGGCTCATTGATATTCACCGGACATTCAGCTCATTTAGATGAAAGTTGTGCTTGAGTTGAAAGATATATAGACAAACTGCCAAGCATAGTCAGTGAGTAAGATGCAGCATACAGGACCTTAACCTGTGCGCTGTTTAGGACCTCTAAGTGTAGCGAGTCGTGGACAGTCATGCTGGAGTCGCCGGACCGGCTAACCATGTTTGGTTTTTTCTTTGTCTAGACTTATCGAATATCTCACCATGCCTATAGTTGCTAACGGTGGGACATCTACACAGTAAAATAACCCTAAGTGTAGGGCAAGTCCATTTGATCAGACGGTGAACTGTATTCCCAGGTCCCATAGGCCTAACAACGCTCCGTTACGATAGAGACCATCCCACACGTTTATCCCTGATGAACTGTTTTTTTTTTTTAAACTTCACGTCTGAGCTCCCACGGACAGGTAATACAACCCAAATGAAGCATCTTGCAACACCGGGAAGCCAAAAACGCGGCTTAAGGATATCCAACAAAAAAACCATTAACAGCTGACTTGAACGCCTGCAGGCCAATACGACCAAATGCCGATGCCGGCAACAAATTTCAAACCTTGCCGACCAGGGCACGAAGCACCGACAGAACTGATTAGTTCGACATCTGACTGCTTCCAAAGTGAAAGAGTGCGCTCCGCGCCCAGCACGGGTCTCTCTCCCAAATACCTTGAGGGCAGGGAGAGAAGAATACAACCAATGCCTCTCATTATTGTGCACCTTATAAACATACATAGCTCGGCTACTCTTCTCCTGTGGAACAGGTTCACTAGAAGATCATTATCAGCGCACAGCCTGCTGGCTGAACTAACAAGTCGGTCCGATAGACGAAAGTGAGTGTCAGCTGCTGAAGCTCAGACCGGTGAGCAATACTCTAACACAGACAGCAAACAAGCATAAAAATATTTGCAGACAACCTGACTGTCACCAAACACAGAATTCACCTTACGCAGAAGCCCAATCTTAGTGGAAGCACGTGGTATCGCTTTTTAGGTTGATCTGATAAGATGAGCATCCTACGCATTAGGCCAATAGAATTTCCATTTCCTGTTCCGATAAGACACTTGTCTCTCCCGTAAGCCTAGAGGAAATAGCAGAGCTTAATTGCGCCTCAACTTCGGGACCGTGACATGAATAGTTACTCCAGTCACAAAAGTAGGTTGCGCAGGTAGCGCGGAACTGGTTACTTATCTGAGACTAGCAACAACTCTGGTCCCAGCGTACCCCTTCTAGCTGAACCCACGGCCTTCCTCTCCACCAAAATGTGGGGTGCGTTATGTAAGGGATTATGAAATGGATATTGATATTTTAGAAAAAATTATTTGCAAACACATTTACTGCAGATGTTCGCTTATGATGGAAAACTCTTATGTCACAATCTGTATCCCTCACTATCCTATCTCTGATTCGTTTATGGTTCGAATTGAAGGGAATCAATCCTTGGTACCGCTTAACCATTCCATCAGCCTTCTATAGCGCTTAACCCTTCTTTGACTATTTGGTTATTCTATTCTTCCGAGTTCATTGTACTTGCATCTGAAAACCACAATTAACTCTGCAACTCGCAACTCTCCGATTGACCCTCCTCCTGTTCATTTTCTTACATCGCGCTCGATTCTTTTATTCATCTTTGAAGAAAATGACGAGAGGATGCACTTAGTTAGTTTCTCATATTTTTTGGTGGGGCACAGGCGTACGCAAGGGGCGGGGGGAGGAGGGGGCACGTGCTTCCCCCCCCCCCCTTAGGCAAGAACGATAGAAAATATGATGATGCTAGAAATATCAGAAAAAGTACCAGGATAGGTAAGTTTAGCAGTAATATTCAATAGGTGTAGTAAATAGGTGACATATATGTTTGAAACGCAAGTTTTACGTATATTTTTATTTAGAGAGTGGTAATTAAACACTAACAGAGTTGTCTTGGTTACACGAATTTATATTTGTAACTTTGACTTGTGTACATCTACCGTCGCGCACTAAACAGTGCATTTTAGCCGGTAAAATAATTTCGACTCTAGTCTTCCTCTGTCATCAGCCAAAGGTCTACAAAGTACAAGCGCTTAGCTTCTTATTACGGTCTCCAGCAAAAAACCTAGGAATGTCCGGGTGCTGTACACACACTGCTAGATTGAAAAAATTATCCAATGCGCGGAGCAAAGTCGTAGCTCACCATACTACCGCACGCAGAGACTGTTATCCCTGTTCCATTCATTCATTATAACACACCATCCGGCAGAGTGTGGTTTTCCTACAAGCCATCAATATCAAAACGCGAGAGACAGCCATCGATTGGTTTTGTACACTCACTGCGCAAGTCATTATTGT
>LQNS02276866.1:17849512-17865913 GCA_001587735.2 Parhyale hawaiensis
TTGCACAGCTCCGAACCTTAGGCAATATATACTGTTGATTTCGAAACAGTGACGTGTCGATTGTATAATGCTCAAGTTCGGCGCACTAACGCAAACAATAACAAAGGTAGCCTAAGAATGATTGGTCCTCGGTAGTATAGTGGTGAGTATCCCCGCCTGTCACGCGGGAGACCGGGGTTCGATTCCCCGCCGGGGAGGTGGATAGTTTTTTAATGACATCATACACAGCTATTACATATTTATTAGTAGTTTTGTGGTGAATTTAGCAAACGTTGGTGATCCCCCCCACTCAAGGGCTGGCCATTTCTCTGCTAAAATATACATCGGTATCACTCACCATTAGCTGGCGTTCGAGCTGTTGTATACCATGTATACAAATCGACTAATATTGGGGAAAATCGTAAAAATTGATTATTTTATCAAAAAGCCTTATGCGTGGCAATATTCATACTTATAGTGTCGAGAATCACTTCCGTGAATTGTTTCGTACACCGATTCAGTCACTTCTTCCATCGCACCTTACGGTCGTAACATTTCTATGACTAGCGATTTTCATCCACACTAACAATGCCCTCGATTCATTCTTCAAACTTCTAATCCCATTATCAGCAATTCAGATACGTTTGGCCTATGAGAGACTAGAATACAACTCAAAACACCTTCAGAGAGTCAAATTGTGGAATTTCCCACATATAATGCAGTTTGTTATTACATATTACTGGAGATCACATAGCACTACTACCCATATGACCATTTTGAACGATATTAGTATACGTTATAACTCTCACCGTACTGCAGATTTCCGACTTGCTTAGACTAGAACATTAGGACATTAGACATTAGGACAGGACACCCTTTTAAGGGCACTTTGAAGAAAAAACAACGATGTCACTCTACCTATCCTAACCTACGTCGGCTACGCTCATTCTGGACCTAAGCAACGTGGTGGGTATTGCGAGCTTCAACTGAGAACTCCTAGGAATGCGTCCTACCTACCTACGCGAGTTCCTACCCCTACCTGCCGCGAAGTACTAGGACCGAGCTTGTATGGGTGTAGCAGAGAATATCGCTCAACCGATTCACAATGGGATCCTGAAATCCCCTCGATAATAATAATCAATAATTTACCTTTGCTTCTTATTTAATACTTAGTAAGTTCAAGGTTAACACAGTTATTAGTTTAAGATAAACAGTTACTACTTAATGGGGCATAATGGCTTAATCCTTTATTTCTTCGAATAAGAAGTTCGCTGTTGATTATCAATCGCATACTTTAAATTGAAACCTATGCAAATATTCCGCAAACGCGAAACTTGAAATTTTTATTCACGAAATCGGGATCGCGGCTGACCTATTTTTGGATCGCTCGCCCGACACTACCAATATCCTTTAGCGAGGAAATAGAAGCTCAAGGTTATCTCATCTCAGAGAACTTTGCCCCTGTGTACCTAGGGACACTTTTTTGGTGTAGATAGCGATTAAGACTAACGTAGTGATTACATTGAGCAACTACTCGTCATTTTCCCTCCTATTCAGATGTTTAACATGAGCACAGAATATGATAATAACCATATCTCTGTTATTATTGTATTCGTTTGACTTATCAGAATAGGTTTCTTGCAACTTCCTGCACGTTAGATGGCTTCAGTTCAGTCCTCGTGTTGGCTAAAGCTTGGGTTATAATGAGTGAAACTGGCATGCCTTCTTGACTTGTGGCAGAAATCAGTGGCTGCATTTTTGGTTGTTTCGTTTGAAATATGGTTTACACTTCTTGAGTAATTATTTAATATCGAACAGTTTCCGTAGTGTAGTGGTTATCACGTGCGCCTCACACGCGCAAGGTCCCCGGTTCGATCCCGGGCGGAAACATATGGTTTTGAGTTTTAGAAATGCAGAGGTTATGTAATCACAAAACATTTTCATGTGGTAGCATCTGTGAGGCCTACCGTTGATTGGTATTAATGGACGTGGTAATTCGTGAAACGTAGATATTGAGCTTATGGTAAGGGCGTGATTGTCATCCATAAATTGAAATGGTCGCACTGTGATAGCCTCAGATCTTAATTAGGCCTCAAACATCGTGTTTTTGCACGCGAAGCTCCTTATTTTACTGTTTGTAAGTTACGTTGTATCAAATTAAATTCTGTCGTCTATTAGGAAAGAAAGCTTGATAGTGTTTCTAGCGAAACAAAAATGAAGGCAATGTTCAACTTATTTGTCCTCGGTAGTATAGTGGTGAGTATCCCCGCCTGTCACGCGGGAGACCGGGGTTCGATTCCCCGCCGGGGAGAAATGCTTTTGTTGTGAATTTTAATGAAAACCCAGTGATGAAAATGCTATCCTGCCAACTGGGGGGACATCGCTTCTGTTTACGTGGTAGCCTTGTCCTTGGTGATGTTGCACAGCTCCGAACCTTAGGCAATATATACTGTTGGTTTCGAAACAGTGGCGTGTCGATTGTATAATGCTCAAGTTCGGTGTACCAACGCAAACAATAACAAAGGGAGTTTCAAGAATACATTGTCCTCGGTAGTATAGTGGTGAGTATCCCCGCCTGTCACGCGGGAGACCGGGATTGGATTCTCCGCCGGGGAGTGTTTTTTCTTCAACGACATCCAACACAGTTCTTCATGTTTGTTAGTAGTTTTGTGGTGAAGTTAACTAACGTTGGTGATCCCCCATTCAAGGGATGGCCAATTCTCTGCTAAAATATGCATCGGTATCATCTCACCAGGAGCTGGCCGAGTGCGTTTTCCTCAGATGTTGCAGCTGGCCGCAGTTTCTGCTGAAGTGGGTAGTTTATAGAGTTAGGTCAGTTCTGCATATTTCTGCTCCGCGAGTTGGGCTACTGAATGGTAATAAGCGACCGTCCAATGGGACTCCTACCTGAGAAATCTCTGAGAATCCGACGCGATGCGACTAGCATTGCTGCGCTAGTAACCCTACTACCACTACTACGTCTAATTTCCCCCCTCCCAAGAAAGTCTACATGCAGACCTAGTTGAGGACGTTGCCATATGCATGCGAGCAGCACTGCCTGTATGGCGAGAGCACTCAGGACCAAATATCCGTGTACTAATATTGGCAATACTACACCACTGGAGATTTTAGTTTCATTGGTGATACAGATACGCCACAGCTCTGCCGTCACTAAAGCACTGTCTACACAACTCATGTTTTTACCGTGTAACACGTATTTCCCATCCCTCCTTCTGTTGATAAAAAACTAATCTTCACACCCTGTTTTCTCTCACCTCCGTAGTTGGAATGCCGAGCTCTTCGCAAGTCCAACCGATCAAAGCTACTTTTGATTCTAATGTGCGCAAACGGAGAAATATAGTTATTAAGAAAACCTAAAAATCTTTTAGCTTCAGAGTGATTTGTCAACTTTCTTTCGAGTTAATTAAATCTTCGGTGGAAACCCCGTAGAGTTGTGTATCCCAATGTTTCTCAAGGCGATTTTTACCTCCGCCAAGGAGGTTATGTTTTCGTCGTGTTTGGCTGTCTGTCACAAGGATAACTCAAAAAGTTATGAACCGATTTGGATGAAATTTACAGGGATTGTTAGGTATGTTAGGAGGAACAGATGATTAACTTTTGGTGAAGATATGTCCATCTGTTTGTTTGTTTGTCTGCGTCATTTTTCTCGATGCCATAACTCAAAAAGTTATGAATGGATTTTAATGACATTAACATGAGTTGTTAGGTATATAACAAAGAGTAGATTACCAAATTTTGGTAATGGTCCGTTTGTTTGTTCGTTCGTTTGTCACTGTATTTAATTTTATGCTTGTTAGCACAATAACTCAAAAAATAATGAATGGATCTTTATGAAATTTATAGGACTTGTTAGTAATGGTAAAAGACATAAATGATCAAATTTTCGTGCAGATCGGTTGGTTCGTTTGTATGTTTGACTTATATTTGTCATAGCGTATGTCAACGGTATAACTCAAAAAGTTATGAACGGATATTCTAAAAAATTGAACAAGCTGTTATTAATATGAAAAGGCACAAATGATTAGATTTTGGAGTTTATGCAAAGAAAATTGTGGTTTCAGTGCCAATTTGAATTTTTTGCTACCGTTGCTTCACTTGGCGGAGGTATGCGCTCTCAGAGTGCTCTAGTTTTCTTTCTGTGAAGTGAAAAAAAATTAATTACTTGTGCAGGCAGCTTAGCGAGACTGAAAAGAATTGATTCGATTTGGTATCATGGATACCCTAGTATGTCATATTTGCCCGATAGTTTTTTGGTTATTGAAAAACGTTTCTATGACAATTGCATCAAAGTTGGAAAAATAGCCGCTAATGCAACGAAATGATCTCTGGGACGCAAATACGAATCAAAATGCATGAGAGTGCCAATGGAAGCTTCAGATAACTTCAGGGCTGAGATTTCAATTTCGGCAATGCAAGCAGTCCATCTATACGCAAGGTCGCCCTATACCTTGCTATAAATTCGATATATGGAGAAGATAATACTCGTACAAATCAGATTCAGCCTTCGGTATCTTCATTGCTTGAATTATTTCAACTTTCCCTGATTAGACAAATATCAGTGGTATGAATTTTACTTTGCGATTGCCTCCATGATTCAGAGCGTATCAAAGATACTCACCTAGCTTGGGTGACTACCTCTATAGCGACTACATTGTCAATTGCATCAAAAGTTTGTGTTCGAAAGACTTGGAGGCCGGAACTATTTATATACTTGAGGGCCCAGCCGTCAAAAATGACGGCAAGCCGGCTGGATTTACATTCAGTATAATCGCAGTGCTTTTACTAGAAGTGTTTTTAGGAATTATTTACTTCTACCTTTCACTATTGAAGATGCACATCTAATTAAGAAAGAAGATAGGGAACGTATAAGAAGTACGAGACTACTACAGTTTCAGGATCGAATACGTTGCTACAAATGGAGAGAGATGAATCGTCGATGCGATACAGTCAAGAAAGACTTGAAGCAGAGACGTTGCAGAAGTGCATGAGAGCTGCTACTAAGCGTGAGCGGGAAAATGTGGAAACGGCAAGTCAGAGAAAGGACTACCTAAGGTTGAAAGCACGACAAAAGATCGATGAAGAAAATGAAGCAAGTCAGAGAAGATTCGCAACGGCCTATATTAATATAAGTATCGATTATTGCGTGAATTTTTTAACGCACGGGTCCACTAGTAAATAAATAAACAGATAAATACACATTGGTCTTTATTATATTGTGGATTTGAACAGTATCCTTGGAAACTTGTGCCCACTAGGGCCACTACTTTAGGCACATCTATATTATGGTGTAGTTCGAAGGTAACGTGGCTTCTGTTGTCTGGAATTATTCAGTCATGCAATGTTTGCTCAAATATATATATATACGGTTGTATATTCTTGGAAACTTTTCGCCCACTTCCTTTCTGAACCGATTTTTTTCCAATGCAGGTAGAAAGATACGTCTAGCTGCGCGAAAAATCAATTTTCTGATAACGAGGGATACGTCGCATCGGTGGTTCAGTGGTAGAATTCTCGCCTGCCACGCGGGAGGCCCGGGTTCGATTCCCGGCCGATGCAGGGAGACTTTTTGACCATTTTGATTATTCGTTGGAGAGAAATAAAACTCTAGGTTTTACCAAGACTCGAACTCGGATCGCTGCATACAAAGTCCAGGGTGCGAACCATTGAGCCAAAGAAGCCCACATCTCTTCACATCTTACTGTTAATTCAACTTCACGTATAGATAATGATATCTTCGTGAAAAATGAAATTATGAAATGAGGTATTGATACGGCACTTGAAAATAGCCGTATAATTATCAGCAATTATTATTGTGGCTTGATGGTCTAGGGGTATGATTCTCGCTTTGGGTGCGAGAGGTCCCGGGTTCAAATCCCGGTCAAGCCCACGACTTTTAAATCATTCTTAGTTCTTAGCACTCATTACCCAGACTGTGGTAAGCTTGACACCTGAGTGTATGACTACAGCAGGTGTGCGGCAGGTCAGTTCTTACCATAATGCAAGAAAAAGTAATTAAGGTCGCCCTGCTTCTGAGGTAGTTGTTACGACGTCGTATTTCATGCCGAGAAAGTATAAATCAGTTTTTGATAAGAAACGTTCTCATTTTTCAGAATAGAAAAATTTTGTTCTACAGAATTACCAGCTCGGCCTTAAACTCACCATCTTTTAGATACTTCGTAACTGCTATTCTGTAAAGAGTGCTAGAAAAAGAACCTTTGTTTCAAGTTTGTATGGCTAGATATTCATTCACGATTACACTTTGCCAAATATTTCTTCTTCATTCGTCATGAAATCTGTAACTCTACGTCTCTGCCCAAGTTTGCGATGAAGCACTCTTCAGGGGGCATAGGGTGGGCCATAGGGTTAGGTTAGTTAGGTTCGCCCATCCTATGATATTGGGGAGCAGCGCCGCCAGGGGGATTATGTAGGTTACCTTAGCCATTAGCTAGGCCTTCCGCACGTCTGTCTTTTGTGCCCACTTTGTTGCCTTCCGGATTCAAACTTTTAAATATTCCTTTCTTCTGCTCGTCCTCTTCTTTCCCTAATTACTGTTCCCATGCGCGTTGATCCAGTGTGGGAACACCATGCATCGGTTCCCCGTTTCTATCGACGTACAATATGTCCCTTATTTCTTCCTCTGTTAGATCACTATACCGGTAGCTGTGGAGAGGAGGCTTGAACTATTCAATAATCTGTAATCTGTTGATGAAGCAGAGAAACTGCGAAATGTTCTTGTCTTGCTCACTTTTTCGTCATATCAGCACTGATCGATTGCACAACTGTTTCGTAAACTGCAATCCGAAGTATACTTATTAATTCCATCAATATCGTAGACTACAGTGGTTCCCTATAACTCCCCAATGCAGAACCCTGCAAACAGAGCAGCGCATCGTCATAGATCCCTGGTGTTCTATAGTGCTGAAAATAGCATATGCATTATGCTAAATTTATGTAAAACCTACGTTACTAAAGATAAAGAAAAATCACTGTCTTATCAATATTAACTAGAGCACTCTGAGAGCGCGTACAGCCGCCAAGCAAGGCAACACTGCCGAAATTTTCAAATTGGCTCTCTAACCGTGATTGTCTTTGTATCATCACCAAAATCTAATCATTTGTGCCTGTTGGTAGTACATATTAACAGTTTCTGCAATTTTTTTATCATCCATTCAGCCCTTTTTTAGTTGTGCTGCTAATAAATGACCAACAGTCAGACGCAAACGGAACAACCGATCATCACCAAATATTAATTGATATCTTTTAGCAATACTAACAATTCCTGTGAATTTCATAAAGATCCGTCCATAACTTTATGAGTTATTGTACTAAGAAAAAAAAAAGGCAGACAAACAAACAAATCAACGGATTTTCACCAGAACTTAATTATCTGTTTATGTTAACACGCCTAACAATCCCTGTAAATCCATTCATAAGTTTTTGAGTTATCTAGGTGACAGCCAAACTGACAAACAATGAGACAGACAGCCAAACAAGCATGACAAAATCATAACATCCTTGGCGGAGGCAATTAACTGCGTAACATAAATACAATCAGAGTTGTAAACTACGCAGAATAAGGATGAATACTAAAAAATTAAGAGGTAATATATTATTAGTTGAAATTCCCTATATTGGGGTATTATTTCCTCAAGAATATTCTAGATTTAAGGTTATTTAATAAGTATTTATCCATTACTACTGCCAGTCAGTGGTTCAAATTGCACCAGGTTTGTAAAAAAGTAATGTATATTTTTCGAGGCTGTTATTTTATATGTAGAGAAACTTTTACTAAGCTGAGGTTAACGAAACCAGCGAGATTAAGTTTAGTTTAAGACTAGTTAGTATTTACCCTCATACTAAAAGAAAACGTTGCTTTTGAAGAAAATGTACAGTATGTTAAGATGAACTCAGCAGGTCGTCCACTTCAAATGTTACATTAACAATGGATGCGTAGGTTTTTTTGGTTGCAGAATTTATTTTCAGCCTTTAAATACAAAACAGGGAAATAGAAATAGAGCTTTTCTTCCAATTGACCCCTTAGGGGTCTATGGTAGTCCCCGGGGGGTTTACTGGGGTCTATAGACCCCTTATAGGGTACCACTGTCGTAGCGACTGTATAGGCCTAATGCGTTTGCATTTTTTTAGCGACCCAGTGGTGATTACGATCGATCACACCCTACTTTCACACAGATATTGGTAAATATTCGTCTTATCCCCCACCCGAGTTATAGGATAAGAAAGCGATTTCTAGTATAATTGAGGCGTGCTGAAAACGAAAATGACATCCATTTTTTGTGGAAATTAGGCAAACCAGACCTACGCCTTACCTAACCAGCCCGATATTATGAAGGGGTTTATGCCTAACTACCCAACAGTACGGCCTAAAGAGAGGTGAATCTGAGGGATTTTTGCCTAACTACCCAATAGTGCGGCCTAAAGAGGGGTGAATCTGAAGGGGTTTAGGCCTAACTACCCGACAGTACGGCCTAAAGTAGGGCGAATTTGGCTCTTACGCTTACGCATGTAACAACCTACAGCAGCAGCACGCTCCGACGGGTCAATTAAGAAGCTGAAAAGACGAAAATTAGGTAAAACAAAACAGAATTTCCACAAATAAAGACCTATATATTCTAAATAAGTAATTTTTAACTAAGCAAAATATAATAATATAATTCTGAAGTTCAAGTGGGGGATAAGACGAATATTAGCCCAGATATTTTCATGGATACATATAACATGAATAATCGCTGCGAGAAATGTGATATACACGGATGCTGCCCATTAAAACGTTTAAGCATGTAAACCGTAATAAACAAGTGCATCATCTTCGACTCCTCATGGCTCAATTTGGAACAACAGACTATCATTGATTGTGAGCTTATATCGGATATAATTTTATTTTTTCATTAATTTTTGTTCGTAAACGTGGTAAATTTTAGGGGGATTAATAGTATTAATGTCAGGCCTTATAAAACATTGGTTCTATGGTGTAATGGTTAGCACTCTGGACTTTGAATCCAGCGATCCGAGTTCGAGTCTCGGTAGAACCTACGATTTTCTTATATATGTAATGCATCAAACTTTTCTGTGCTCTTATATCAAAAACAATGTTTTTATGCGTGAAAAAAAAAAAGATGGTCAAGTTTTATCAGATAGCCTCGTGATATCGTTGACTAGCAATGGCGGAGGACAGAACGCTCGAATCCATGATACTAGAATATTGTAACCCATGTCAGCGTACAGGGACTACGCAATAGGCTTCTTGTATACAGCGCTGCCCGTGCCATACCAGGCTTGATTAAAAGGTGAAGGCTACAGTGTCTTGACGCCTAGTGCTCAAATTACTTGGAAGCTGAAAAAATTCAGTTTATTGTTTCTCTCTTCTTCCATTAATTCAAGAACTGATTCGAAAATGACTGCATGGGTCGGGAATCGATCCCGGGCCTCCCGCGTGGCAGGCGAGAATTCTACCGCTTAGTAGTTATAATTGAGATGAAGTAAAATATATTTTAATAATTCTTCACTACTTTTCATCCACTTACCGCATAAATCGTAACTTGCGCTTCAAGTCTATGTTCCCACTATGCTGCCAGAAATTGCATTCCCGTTCTGTTCGGAGGGGCACAACATTCTTAGATAGCATTCATTTATTTCATGCACGCCTAGCTCGTCACAACTTCTACAGAACTTTCTGTTACCTACTCTACGTCTTTCCAATTGTTATGCCGGAGCAGGTAAGAGACATGAACTGTGTACAATTGCAGTTCGAACTGGAGCACTCTGAGAGCGCTTATCTCCGCCAAGCAAAACGTTAACCAGAAACTCATTCGTTCTGAAACTATAACAGGCCAATCCTTTTTATCAGCACCGAAATAGGGTTATTTGTGGTAATAATAACGCCTGTAATTTTCTTGAAGATCTGTTCAAAACTTTTGAATTATGTTACTGACAAACATTTGTCAAACACAAACAGGTTTGCCGATGATCACCAAAATTTGATTATTTATTCATCGTCATGTACCTAACAAATCGTGTAAATTTCATAAAAATCCGTTCATAACTTTTTGAGATATTTTGCTAACAAACATAAAATCAAACTCAGGGACAAAAATTGAATCAATTACTCCTCATAATATGCTGAACAACTCGTGTAAGTTTTGTAGAAATCCGTTCATAACTCCTTGAGTTATTTTGCTAACAAACGTAAAATCAAACGCAGAGACAAACGAGCCAACAGATCTTCACAAAAATTTGGTCGTTTACACTTCATAATATACCTAGCCACTCATGTAAATTTCATAAAAATCGGTCCGTAACTTTTTGAGCTGTGGAACTAAGAAAAACAGACAAATTGACAATCAAACGGTTGAACGGATCGTCATCAAAAGTTGATCATCTGTTACTCTTTCCGTGCCTAACAGTCCCAGTAAATTTCGTCAAGATCCGTCCATAACGTTTTGAGTTGTCTTGGTGATAGACAAGCACACAGACAGACAAATCAAGAAACCAACAGACAGTTAAACGAACAAACAAACTCAACAAAAGCATAACCTCCTAAGTGGAGTAAATAAAGGCATGAACTTTGTTGCCTTTGAGAAGGTTTCGCTTATGATGGTTGCGAGTGCATCCCCAGCATTTTCTGCTGGGATAACTGGGCAACAAGTAATTTGCGTAAGAGTCCACCTCAGCAGCTTTCAACGAAGTTTCCCTACAACTCTTCGGCATTTGATCATTACAAATAGTCTGTCTAATAGCTCACTATCTGTGAATTTACTCCCGTTGAATTAGTTTTACTGTATGTTTTGATAACCAACTGTTGGGATTCGGTACAGAAGATACCTCTGACGATTACGGTTGTCTTTAAAGTAAAATGAAGGTAACTCATAGTAATTTGTTGCAAAATTTTATGTAGTTATTATAAATGGGGAGTGCTGTCAGTAGCTTATAGAAGGCAAAGGATTCAATGTTCTCTCAGGAAGTAGGAAGCATCCAGCCTTTTCAGGAGGCACAGGATTCCCGTTTTTTTTCATGTGGCTGAGGAGTGCTAAGTCCTCTCCAGCACTAAATGGCACATATAGGCATTTCTATAGCATAGAAATTTTCTTATATCTAAGAGGCAGAAATTCCCAATCCTTTCCAGGAAGGATAGTGTTCGAATCTCTTCCAGGGAGCACGATTATTACAGTCTCTCGAAGGTGCCAGTGGGTTCCTTCTCTCCTAACCTCCTCCATGTGAGGTTATGTTATATTAGGTTATGTTGTCAGCAAGGTTGGGTTGGGACTTGGGGTTTAGGCTACATTATGATAGGTACGGTTAAATTAAGTTGTTGTTGTTGGCATGGGTAGGTTTTGTAAGGCATTTAGGAGCCAGATTATATTAGGATATTACAAGTTTGATTTCGTTAAAACATAAGTGAGAATTGGGATTGGACGAGTTGACAAGTAATTTGAAAAGCAAATGAGGAGCGTTCTAGCAGTAACAGCGGGCGCTAATTGCCTGTTACAGGTTTGCTCCAAACCGTAACGTCTGCATCTGAAGTACTACACCCCAGTTCTTCGAGGATGAGCGTGCCCAGTATTATTAGAGCGACAAAGGGCTTCCAGTTTTCAGGAGGCAGAGGATTACGACTCCGCAGTCCCTTACCGGAGGCAGAAGTTTCTTATTATTAAAATTTCACACTCAGTCGTCCACGGACAGGTAGTACAACCCAAATGAAGCATTTCGAAACACCGGGAAGCCCGAAACGCTGCTGAAGGAAATCCAACGAAACGCCAATAACAGCAGACTTAAACGCCTGCAGGCCAATACGACCGCAAAGCCGATGCCGGCAATGAATTCCAAACCCCAAAAGACCAGGACAGGAATCACCGACCTAACTGACTAGTTCGGCACCTAACATTCTCCAACATGAAAGTGCGCGCCGATCCCAGAATTCTCCTAAAGACCTTGAGGGCAGGTAGAGTAGAATACAACCACTGCCTCTCATTGTTGTAGACCTTATAAAACATACAGAGTTCGTCCACCCCTCTCCTGTGAGACAGGTTCACGAGATCATTATCCGCGCACAGCCTGCTCGCTGCTCTAACAAGTTGGTCCAACAGACGCAATTGACTCAGTAGCTGAAGCCCAGACCGGTGAGCAATACTCCAACTCAGGCAGCAAAAAAAAGAAAAAATATCTGCTCACGACCTCACTGTCGCCCCACAGGAAATTCACCCCACGCAGGAGCCCAGTCTTACTGGAAGCACGTGACACCAGTCGTCTGATCTGCAGCTCAAAAGTAATCTCACCAAACACAACACCAAGAATCTCCAAGAAGCTAGACTCCTGAAGCAAAGTGTCATCTGTCTCCAGATGTGGATGCTGCGGTAAAAGTGTCCAAGATCGACTTACAATCATAGACTTCGCCTTACTGGCATTCAGCTACATACTCCAGGCCGAGCATCATGCACTAATGCGTGACAGATCCCTATTCAGTGACTGGGCAACAGCATTACGCATGCGGGAAGCAGGTATCACTGCTATCACAGTGGAATCGTCGGCATAGTTGATCGTCGTGTTTTCCAGCAAAGAGAACATGTCACTAGTTTACAGAACGAACAGCAGCGGGCCAAGTACGCTACCCTGAGGGATGCCAGACTCCACCGTGACTGAAGCACTCAAAACACCGTCAACTGACACACACTACGTTCGCTCAGAAATCATATCGCGAATGATTGACAGAACGCTACCACTCACACCAAACGACTCCAGCTTTTATTATGATATACCACTGTGGTTGACCCTGTCAAACGTCGCGCTAAAGTCCACCTGTATAAGGTATGCCTCAGACCCACAATCCAGTGCAGACTGTATATGATGTGACACCGACAACAATGCGCCACAACAACCCAAACCAGTTCTATACGCAAACTGACAAGCAGACAGCCAACCTGTAACCTCAGAAAAACGAGCAAGTTTACAAGCGATCGATATCTCGAACACCTTGGACAAAATAGGCGTCAGCGTAGTGGGTTGGTAGTTGGCAACATGGGGCGACACTGGAGCCTTGGGAATGGGAATAATATTCCCAGTACGCCAACGACGGGGAAAATTTTCTAACCCTATCAGGGGCCAGAAGATCACTGCAAGCTTAGGGGCAATAACGCCAGCAAGCTGTTTGTAAATCAGCGGAAACATGCTCGCCAGGCTCACACCTCCATAATGATCAAGGCTGTCAAGCAGCATCATGATTGTACTAGATCTGAACGCGAAAGAGGTTAAACGAGGTTTAGGGTGACATCCATGAGACAATGACTACACGTCTCTGCTCTGCTTCCCGTCAAAGTGAGCCGACAAGAGCTTCCCCTAGCCAAGTGATCTGAAGTGAGACCTCCACCTGGACCAACAAGAGGCGGCAACGAAGGTTCAGCACCGAAAACTGAACCCTTTAGCTCACTCCACCAACGATGTGGATGGTCAATACTTAGCCGAGACTCTTAGTCTTCTCCGGGAGACAGAAGGTGCTGTGTCTGATCCAACAGGCAAATAGTTTCTAATCCTTTTGTGGAGGCATTGGGCGCCGCTGTGTCCCGTCCAGCAAGTACAAGATTTCCTGTCCCTGGAGATAGAAGTGGCCGAGTTCCTTCCAGGAGGCAGAGGGTTCTTCGTCCATTCCTGAAAGCTGAGGGTTCCGAGTCCCATCTAGCAGGCTGAGTTTCCAGTCCCGTTCTCTAGGCCGAGAGCAACAAGCGAAATGCTTCCCGGAAGCAGAGTGTTCTTAGTTTCATTTCCGAAGCAGACAAATTCCTGTCCGTTCGTGGAGCCAAATCGTGCAAGATCCTTCCAGGCAGCAGAGTTTCGGTTCCTTCTACGAGACATCGAGTGCCAAGCTCTTCCAGGAGGTAGAGTACGATCAGTACCTTCAAGGAGACAGACGGAACTCATTACTCGTTTCCGTTAATTTCTATCAATTGACAAGCTTGCAAAACTTACAGTGAAATATTTCGATGGAATATCAGCAATGAGAGGAAAATGTGTGCCCTGTCTCCGTTACGCGATTAGTTTGTAAGCCTACAGCATACTACGATCGTCTCATTTCCGCCATTATAATTCCCGCTGCAACATTCACTACATAGCTCGTGCTTACAGATTATATATGAACCGTTACATCATATTTCATAGATGGCAATGTGGAACAATATTTATGGAATTTTGCACAATGTTCACAATATTCATTGGGATCCAAATAAGGGAATGGCTTAGTATTTCATGCTGCCAGGCCGAACGACGCAATGTGAACCGATTTCAAAGTGCCGTGATGAAGAGAGCAACACCAATTTTGAGCAATATTTGAAGTGAAGACAAAAATGCATACATAGTGATGATAAATATGAAGCTAAGCTTTTGTTTGTTGTAATTTTTTGTTTTATATATATTTTATTGTAGTTAGTGCGATGCGCGTGCTTTGAAAGCTAACCAGTATTTGATGCTATAACGAAGTTACTTAAAACTCTCCCCGGCGGGGAATCAAACCCCGGTCTCCCGCGTGACAGGCGGGGATACTCACCACTATACTACCGAGGATCATATATAGTGCGATATGTACTTGTTAGTATTTCGATCTCTACAACCAATCGGGTCGCGCTACCGTCGTTCACGACCGCTTTGTGAGCGCAGATCGTGTGCGTGTGAGCGGCGTTCAAGTTGGCGCGCCGCGCTACTCGCTGTATCGCTGATTAACTTAGGTTAGGTAACGTTAGGTTGGGCTAGGTTAGGTTAGGTAAGGTTAGGTTAGAAAATTAGATAAGGAGGTAAGGGTAGGTTAGGTTAGGCTATGTTAGGTTAGCTTAGTTAGTTTTTATTTTAGTGGTGGCGCGCTGGAAAGCTTACGTGAATGCAAAGTGGTCGTGAACCACGGTAGTGCAATCGGGTCAACTGATGTGATCTCATTACTGCGTTGTAACTCCACTGTGAGCCATGCCACTTCTGCAAACTTAATATAAAAAAAAATATTTGCTAACAAATAGCTGTTGCGTGACCAGTGCGCTTTGACCCAAAATTGCAGCGTTTTGCAAGCGTCCTGTATACGATATTTAAGAAATTCAGGTATCGGTCAACATGTCTTTCTAAAGTTGTAGTGGAGGCGACGGATGATATCCAATCATTATCACCCGCAAACAAATTGAGAGAGGTGATGATGTTTTCGTTGAAGATTTAAATATATATATTTATTTACCAACTCTGACTCTCCCACCTAATGAGCTGGAGAACAGGGAAACGCGCGTCGTGGGTATCAAAATTTCTTTAACTGCTTCTAATCGAATTCTACATTTATCCCATCTCAAGAAAATATATTTAAATATTTGCCTGTAAACCCAATAAGTAGTCGAAGGAGTTAAGCAATCTTCATAATTTTTTGTAGGGAGTTTGGTGGCCTGACCTAGAAGTGACTCATGCCAAAAACTAGACCTAACTGGCCATAAAAAAATGACGGCGTTGAATTTTCTCCATCGCGGCGAATTTGCCTCCACCGCGGCAGATCGTCTCACGCCACAAGGCATCTCATTTTTCCTATCTTATTTTTAAGAGATCTGAACGAGGCGGTCAGCGCGGCCCTAACCTAAACTTATTGTTGGACACATCATCCACATGAGAAACTAGAGAGCAATCTGATAGTGTATACCTTCGCCAAGCAAGGCAACAGTAACGAAAACTCAAATTGGTTCTGACACCACAATTTTCGTCGTTTAAACACCAAAATCTAATCATTCATGCTAATTGATTGTATTAAAAATTCCTGTGATTATGATGATGATGCGCTCATAACTTTTCGAGTTATGCTACTAACAAACATTAAGACAAACATAAGTCAAACACACAAACAGACTAACTGATCATCACCAAAATTGAATCATTTATGTCTTTTGACATTACTAACAACTCCTATGAATTTCATCAAGATCCATTCATAATTTATGAGTTATTGTGCTAACAAGCATGAAATAAAAACCGTGACAAACGAACGAACGGACAGATCATTCCAAAAAATTGGTCATTTACTCTTCGTATTATACCTAACAACTCATATAAATTTAATGAAAGTCTGTCCAATAATTTTGAGTTATAGCCGTAAGAAAAAAAAATGAGCAGACAGACAAACAAACAGACAACTGAACGGATTTTCACCAAAAGTTAATCATCTGTTACTGTTAATAGGCCTAACAATCCCTGTAAATTTCATAAAGGTCCGATAAATACATTTTGAGTAATCTTTGTCTCGGCATGCGCCGAGAGCCCGAAGTTAAAGGATGGAAGAAAACGCATGTTGATTTTAAACATGCTAGGTATCTTCTCAAAAGGTCATCTTCAGGGTTCAATAATAAGTAAGTAGTTTGCTGCAAGGAAACAAAAACAGGAAAT
>LQNS02276866.1:17877551-17891537 GCA_001587735.2 Parhyale hawaiensis
CGATCGATCGCGCAAATCCATCAGACGCGCACAACAATTACATTGAGCAAATGCTCATCGTTTTTCCTCTTATTCAGATATTTAACGTGAGCCACAGAATATGATAATAACCATATCACTGTTGCTGCTGTATTTGTTTGACTTATCAGAATGGGCTTTTTGCAACTTCCTGCACATTAGATGGCTTCAGTTCAGTCCTCCTGTTGGCTAAAGCTTGGGTTATAATGAGTGAAAGTGGCATGCCTTGTTGACGTGTGGCAGCAATCAGTGGCTGCATTTTTTTATTGTTTCGCTTGAAATATGGTTCACACTTCTTGAGAAGTTCTGTAAACTAACGGTTTCCGTAGTGTAGTGGTTATCACGTGCGCCTCACACGCGCAAGGTCCCCGGTTCGATCCCGGGCGGAAACATGGTTTTGAGTTTCGATAATGCAAATGTTATGTAATCTCAAAACATTGTCATGTGGTAGCACCTGTGAGGCCTACCAACGTGGTAATTTATGAAACGTAGATATTGAGCTTATGGTAAGCGCGTGCTTGTCGTCCATCAATTGAAATGGTCGCTCTGTGATAGTCTCAGATCTTAATTAGGCCTCAAGCATCGTGTTTTTGCACGAGAAGCTCGTTATTTTACTTTTTGTAAGTTACGTTGTTTCAAATTAAATTCTACCATCTATTAGGAAAGAAAGCTTGAAACTGTTTCCAGCGAAACGAAAATGAAGGCAATAATTACCGGATTTGTCCTCGGTAGTATAGTGGTGAGTATCCCCGCCTGTCACGCGGGAGACCGGGGTTCGATTCCCCGCCGGGGAGAAATGCTTTTGAGGTAAATTTTATTGAAAACCCAGTGATGAAAATGCAATCCTGGCAACTGGGGGGACATTGCTCTCGTTTACGTGGTAGCCTTGTCATTGGTGATGTTGCACAGCTCCGAACCTTAGGCGATATATACTGTTGATTTCTAAACCGTGGCGTGTCGATTGTATGATGCTCAAGTTCGGCGCACCAATACAAACAATAACAAAGGGAGTTTCAAAAATACTTTGTCCTCGGTAGGGTAGTGGTGAGTATCCCCGCCTGTCACGCAGGAGACCGGGATTAGATTCTCCGCCGGGGAGATAGTTTTTTTTTTTTTTTAACGACATCCAACACAGTTCTTCACGTTTGTTAGTAGTTTTGTGGTAAAGTTAACTAACGTTGGTGATCCCCCATTCAAGGGATAGCCATTTCTCTGCTAAAATATGCATCGGTATCATCTTACCAGGAGCTGGCCGAGTGCGTTTTCCTCAGGAGATGTTGCAGCTAGCCGCACGTCCTGCTAAAGTGGGTAGTTTATAGAGTTAGGTAAGTTCTGCATATTTCTGCTCCGCGAGTTGGGCTACTGAATGGTAATAAGCGACCGTCCAATGGGACTCCTACCTGCCTCCATGTGGTTCGGAAAAGATCATCTGCAAGGGTATTTCTTTCTTCGGTCTTTTCTTTTCTTTTTTGTCTCTTTGTCCTATGCCGTGTTGCTGAGCAAGCAGCCGTGCCGTATAGGGTTGGAGATGCCTTGCGCCTTATGTTTCTGCCAGTAGTAGCGTACTGGCCATTTGGAGCCAACAGAACTCATCTGAATTCGCATTAAGTTCGAGATCTTCCTGCCGAAAAGCATGGCGAGGGCACTCAGGACCAAATATCCGTGTACTAATATTGGCAATACTACATCACTGGAGATTTTACTTTCATTGGTGATACACAGATACGCCACAGCTCTGCCGTCACTAAAGCACCGTCTACACAACTCATGTTTTTGCCGTGTAACACGTATTTCCCATCCCTCCTTCTGTAGATAAAAAACTAATCTTCACACCCTGTTTTCTCTCACCTCCGTGGTCGGAATGCCGAGCTCTTCGCAAGTCCAACGGATCAAAGCTACTTTTGATATTAATGTGCACAAACGGAGAAATATAGTTATTAAGAAAACCTAAAAATCTTTTAACTTGAGAGTGATTTGTCAACTTTCTTTCGAGTTAATTAAATCTTCGGTAGAAACCCCGTAGAGTTGTCTGTCCCAATGTTTCTCAAGGCGATTTTTTAAGATATGCGATTGCGATTAAATTAGTTATGCGGCAATGACTCGCCTTTCCCCTTTTCGAAACTCGATCCGGAAGATACAGTTGAAGATAAAAATTTCAAGATACTTTCGACATGAGAATTCAAAAGAAAAAAAGGGATAACTAGAGCACTCTTAGAACGCTTACCTCCGCCAAGCGAGACAACGGTAGCAAAAAATACAAATTGGCTCTGAAAGCATAATTTTCTTCGTATAAACTTCAAAATTTAATCATTTGTGGCTTTTGATGGTAACAACAGCTTGTGCAATTTTCTTGAAGATCCGTTCATAACTTTTGAGTTATACTGCTAACAAACGTTAAGACGAACATGAGTCAAACATACAAACGAGTAGACCGATCTGCACCAAAATTTAATCATTTATGTCTTTTAACATTACTAACAAGCACTATAAAGTTCATAAAGATCTATTCATTATTTTTTTTTTTTGAGTTATTGTGCTAACAAGCATAAAATTAAAAACAGTGACAAACGAACGAACTAACAGATCATTACCAAAATTTGGTCATCTACTCTTTGTTATATATCCAAAAACTCATGTTAATTTCATAAAAATCTATCCATACCTTTCTGAGTTATGGCATTGAGAAAAATGAGGCAGACAAACAAACAAACGGATGGACATATCTTCACCAAAAGTTAATCATCTGTTCCTCCTAACACACCTAACAATCCCTGTGAATTTCGTCCAAATCGGTTCATAACTTTTTTAGTTTTCTTGGTAACAGACAGACAAACACACAGACAGACAAACATGACGAAAACATAAGCTCCTTGGCGGAGGTAATTACTGAAATAATTATAATTATCACCCGCGAACAAAGTGAGAGAGTGGATCATGTATTAGTTGAAGATTTAAGTATATATATTTGTCTGTCCACCCAATAAAGAGTCGAAGAAGTTGAGCAATCTTCATAATATTATGTAGGGAGTTTGGCGGGTTGACCTAGATGTGACCCATGACAGCGTTGAATTTTCCTCCAACGGGTCGAATTTGCTTCCACCGCAGCAGATCGTCTCACGCCACGAGGCCTCCCATTTTTTCCTATATTATTGAGAGATCTGCGCGGGGCTGGCAGTGTGGAGCTAGCCTTGTTGGACACAGCATCCATATGAGATTTTAGGATTAGCTGGCCATCAAACATGACTTCGTTGATTTTGCCCCCTCCGTGGGTGATGGTTATACGCCACCGAGGCGAATTCTAGTTAATACTGAATTTGAAGCAATTTCTAAGTATTTTTGAACTTGGGTAGATCTTCGAAAATAAGATTAGATAGGCGGCAGTAGACGAACCAACAAGCCCATTCTCAAAGAAACACCGACACTTACGCCCCGGCGCTCTATGAGCAATTGCAATTATGTCAGTAGGATATAGATAACCAGGAAGAGAGAAGAAAAAAAAAAGATGGGAAATTTCAGTCAAAGAGACGGTCATGCAAGCACGATCAATAGCCGCTAATATGTGGAGCTTAGAAACGTCTATCTCCGTAGTTGGAGCGGAAGAGAGAAGAAGATGGATTAAGGTTGCCTTGGAAACTTTCGCCGTCAAGAGTTTGCGACTCCTGGAAGAGGAGTTTTTAGCAGTGGAGAATGTCTCTCCCAATGTTTGCCACAACGATTTTTAAACGCGTTGACTGTCTCCTCACCGACATCGTCGGAAGGGAGTCTATTCCAAATTCTCAGTATGAAATACAAAAACAACAGCTGACTTAAGATTGTTCCTCGAGCTTCATGCTTGAGTTTCTGACCGTTGTTTTGCAGGCGGTCATTATCGTCTCCTTCAAAAAGTCCCGTTGTAGGCACATCGTTGAAACCATTCAAATACTTGAATGTTTTTATTAGTTGCCCCCTGAGTCGTCTTTGCTCGAGAGAGATCAAGCCCAGTTCGTTTCGGCGACATTCGTATAGCTCGTTTCGCAGCTGAGGTATCGATTTCGTTACTCTACGTTGGACTTTTTCCATGTTATAAATATCTCTACACAGATGTAGCGACCAGAATTGAGCAGTAAATTCTAAGTGTGGTCGTACTAACGCTTGTACAAGGGAGTGATGATGGCCTTGGACTTGTATTCGAAATTCCTGGTGACGAATCCCAGTACTCTGCTTGCCTTTTTCACACTCTTGTCAACTTGCTGACTGTGGTGTAATTTGTTTGCAATAATTATTCCCAAGTCACGTAGTTGGGTGACAGCAGTCAATACCGTCCCGTTCATTTGCAATGAGAGTGAAGGGTTGATCAGCCCTATGTGCATTACTGGACATTTGTCGATATTAAAGCTCATCTGCCACGTAGTGCTCCAATCTATGAGGTGGTCAAGTTCATGCTAGAGCTCAGCTCTTTTCGTGGCAGTATGACATAGATTTTACTACTGATGTTAAGATTGAAATCATTGATGTAAATTATGAACAGGAGTGGGTCAAGCACGCTACAATGTGGAATCCCTGATGATACTTGCGTCTAGTCGCTCGTCTCGCTTTCAAGCTTCTCTCGCTGCTGCCGACCCGTAAGCCATGCCCGGATCCAACATAAATGGTCTCCCTGGATATCGTGAGCTTCCATAAGTTCGAGTTCTTGCAAGCTTCGTGTTTAATTGTTTTGAAAGGCATCACAAATGGCGGAGTTTCCTATGATTAAATGGAAAACCTTCGTTTCATCGGGAAGTTCTGAACAATAATATTGCGCTCTTTATTTATTTTCTTTTAATAGAAGGGACAGCTTTACTCTCTTCTCGTCCTCGGTAGTATAGTGGTGAGTATCCCCGCCTGTTACGCGGTAGGCTGGGGTTCGACCCCCCCCTCCTCGATGGAGACAGCTCTTTTTTATTTTCAACGACATCCATCTCAAAAATGCAGAGTTATTGCATGTTTGTCAGTAGTTTTTGCGTTAAATTTAACTTCCGTTGGTGATCCAACTCCCCTCCCCACACGAGGGCTGGCGATTTCTCTGCTAAACTAGAGCACTCTGAGAGCGCATACATCGGCAAGCGGGACAACGGTAGCAAAAAATTCAAATTGGCTCTGAAACCCTACTTTTCTTTGTATAAACTCCAAAATCTAATCATATGAGCCTTTTGATAGTAATAACAGCTTGTACAATTTTCATGAAGATCCCTTCATATTTTTTTGAGTTATACTGCTAACAAACGTTATGACAAACATGAGTCAAACATACAAACGAACAAACCGATCTGCACCAAAATTTTATCATTTATGTCTTTTAATTAACATTACTAACAACCCCTATAAATTTGAACGAACGAACAAACGGATCATTACCAAAATTTGGTCATCTACTCTTTGTTATATACCCAACAACTCATGTTAATTGCATACAAACCCATCCATAACTTTTTGAGTTATGACATTGAGAAAAATAAGGAAACAAACAAACAAACGGATTGACATATCTTCTTCAAAACTTAATCATCTGTTCCTCTAAACATACCTAACAAGCCCTGTAAATTTCGTCTAAATCGGTTCATAACTTTTTGAGTTATCTTGGTGACAGACAGACTGAGAGGCAAACACGACGAAAACGTAACCCCTTTGGCGGAGGTAAATATGTATCGGCATCACTCACCAGAGGCTAGCCTAGTGCGTTTTCCGCAGGAGATGTTGCGGACAATATTCGTTTTTCCCCAGTCGAGTACTATGACAAGAAAGTGGTTTTTAGGATAATTGAGGGTTGTTGCGAACGAAAATGACATCCATTGTTTTGTGGAAACTAGTGATAACAGAGATATTAGTTATTGCAGGTCCCAATCTTTTCCTATGGCTAAAAAATAAGTTGAATTTGTAGCTTAGTGGAAACAAGCATTTTCGATATTTTAATGCCTTATATAAGTAATAGAACATATTAAGATGTTTTCCAGAAATGACGTTTTTCTGACAAAGGCTTAGCTTTCGAGGTATTTGACTTTGAAATTCTCATCGTTTTTCTATGAAATAAAATAACCACACTCGCATAGTGCGATATTTTCATGCCTTTTTAGGCTAGGCTAGGTTAGGCTCCTATGGGGTCGCTGGCAAGTCTATATGACGCCGGTAATTTTTTTCCCATACAATACCCATACAATAAAATTTCAATTATCAATATTTCGGTTATTAATGGTTTTCACAAAAAAAGATGACATTTTCGTTTCCAGCAGCCCTCGCTTATCCTAAAAACCACTTTCTTGTATTAGTATTAAACTGGGGGAAAAATACGAATATTAACCGATGTTGCAGCTGGCCGCTAGTGTGCCCGCGCTGTCAGAAATGACAGCGAAGAATTTGTGTTGATCCTGCTTCATTAATCAAGCTTTTCTTCATACAATTGCCAACTTTAAAGTTAATGCAGATGAGATGAGGTATCACAGCTTCATAATTACTCAGCTGCGACACTCTTATTTTCTTTCTGTGACGTGAAAAAAATTAATTACTTGTGCGGGCAGCTTAGCGAGACTGAAAAGAATTGATTCGATTTGGTATCATGGATACCCTAGTGTGTCATATTTGCCCGATAGTTTTTTCGTTATTGAAAGACGTTTTTATGGCAATTGCATCAAAGTTGGAAAAATAGCCGCTAATGCAACGAAATGATCTCTGGGAAGCAAATACGAATCAAGATGCATGAGAGTGCCAATGGCAGCTTCAGATAACTTCAGGGCTGAGATTTCAAGTTCGGCAATGCAAGCAGTTCATCTATACGCAAGGTCGCCCTATATCTTGCTATAAATTCGATACATGGAGAAGATAATACTCGTACAAATCAGATTCAGCCTTCAATATCTTCATTGTTTGAATTATTTCAATTTTCCCTGATTAGACAAATATCAGTGGCATGAATTTTACTTTGGCGATTGCCTCCATGATTCAGAGCGTGTCAAAGATACCCACCTAGCGTGGGTGACTACCTATATATCGACTACATTGTCAATTGCATCAAAATTTTGTGTTCGAAAGACGTGAAGGCCCGAACTATTTAAATATTTGAGGGCCCAGCCGTCAAAATGACGGCAAGCCGGCTGGATTTACATTCAATATAATCGCAGTGCTTTTATTAGAAGTGTTTTAAGGAATTATTTACTTCTACCTATCACTATTGAAGATGCACATCTAATTAAGAAAGAAGAAGGGAACGTATAAGAAGTACGAGACTACTACAGTCTCAAGATCAAATATGTGCTACGAATGGAGAGAGATGAATCGTCGATGCGATACAGTCAAGAAAGACTTGAAGCAGAGACGTCGCAGAAGTGCATGAGAGCTGCTACTAAACGTGAGCGGGAAAATGTGGAAACGGCAAGTCAGAGAAAGGAATACCTAAGGTTGAAAGCACGACAAAAGATCGATGAAGAAAATGAAGCAAGTCAGAGAAGATTCCGCAACGGCCTATACTAATATAAGTATCGATTATTGCCTGAATTTTTTAACGCACGGGTCCACTAGTAAATAAATAAACAGATAAATACAAATTGGTCTTTATTATATCGTGGATTTGAACATTATCCTTGGAAAATTGTGCCCACTAGGGCCACTACTTTACGCACATCTATATTATGGCGTAGTTCCAAGGTAACGTGGCTTCTGTTGTCTGGAATTATGGTCATTGTGCATAAACTGCACTTCTGGATTTTTGATATTTTCAAGAAATTTTGCAGTTGAATTAGCATTTTGGGATACTAAAATGAACATTTTGGGTGGGGGAAACATATTTTGAGCTACAACGGGGCTGTTACCCATAAGGTTAGGTAGGCGAGGACTGGTTCAGCTAATATCCATTTAGCAACAGCTTTATCGGCACTATACTGGTGTATATATATATATATTTCTCATAGGATATTAGCAGAACCAGTCTTTGCTTACCTAACCTTATGAGTAAGAGCCACGTTGTAGCAAGTTAAATTAATTAATAAAATCACACGGCATCACTATTTTCGTATAGTTTTTGAATTATTGACCAACGTTGTTCACTGCAACCACTATACGCCATGACAAAGCACCGTATTACGAAACGGCCTACGGGCGTGATTGTTCTTGTTTACGTCGTTACGCAAGAAAGCGGAAGATGGCGGACGTACATCGCCCGTCGGAGAAATGATTTTAATCATCTTACATATCAATTTCAGTCAATACATTGTTGAAAACATCACATATGGATATCCCCCGTCTGAAATATGATTATTAACATTGTTAGACACGAATTCATATTACACTATAGTCGGGAATGTCAAAAATCCAGAAGTGCAGTTTATGCACTATGACCGGAATTATTCAGTCATTGTTTACTCAAATATATATATATCTACGCTTGTATATTCTTGAAAACTTTTCGCCCATTTCTTTTCTGAACCGGGTTTTTCCCAATGCAAGTAGTAAGATACGTTTATTTGCGCGAAGAATCAATTTTCTGATAACTGCAGAATATGTCGCATCGGTGGTTCAGTGGTAGAATTCTCGCCTGCCACGCGGGAGGCCCGGGTTCGATTCCCGGCGGATGCAGGGAGGCTTTTTGACCATTTTGATTATTCATTGGAGAGAAATAAAACTCTAGGTTCAACCGAGACTCGAACTCGGAACGCTGCTGGTATATTCCAGAGTGTTAACCATTGAGCCAAAGAAGTACCCAAATCTTCACCCAATTTCTGATGATGATTCTATAGGTCTAGTTTATTTTAAGAAAGCTGGAAAAACCTATATCAAAATGTTTGAAAAATACAAAGCCTTGCGCTTGCCTTTTAAAAGCTCAGTGGAGGGGTCAAATTATCGTTTGATTGTTAATTCATTGATATGGAAGATTGGATATGGTAATCTCTGGAAGTTCACTCATATCAATAACTTAAATTCAACTCACGTGATTTATTCAACATGGATTCTCTGCTGAACGTAAATTTTGTAAGACCACAAATTGAAGTTTGCTTGAAAGTTATCAATACAGCTTTTGTGGACTTTGAAAATATTTTTGCTCATCACATCTTACTGTTAATTCAACTTCACGTATAGATAGTGATATCTTAGTGAAAAATGAAATGTTTAAAATGAGATATTGATACGGCACTTGAAAATAGCCGTATAATTATCACCAAAGATAATTGTGGCTTGATGGTCTAGGGGTATGATTCTCGCTTTGGGTGCGAGAGGTCCCGGGTTCAAATCCCGGTCAAGCCCAAGAGTTTTAAATCATTCTCAGTTCTTAGCACTCATAACCCAGACTGTGGTAAGCTTGACACCTGAGTGTACGACTACAGCAGAGGCGATTCCTTGTGGCGAAGTTGTGCGCGTGAATACAACCACAAGTTGCAGAAACGACCAAATTCATGTCTACGTGACGACCAAAAACGTGGTTGTCGCACGGAGACTCGTTTTTGTTTCTGTTTACAACCACAAGTCGCAATTTCATTTTGAGTGCGCTTATCGGTCTTGGTTGTGACGTCACATTGTTTATTTACAAAGTGAAGTTGTTTGATTGGAGCAGAATTTGAATTTTTATTGGGGCTAAAAAGTTTTGTTTGTNTTTATAGGGGGGTATAGTTTTTTGTTTGTTTACAATAAGAACTTGTCATGTTTATCGAGAGAGGGCGCTGAATACCATCTCATGTCCTTGTGACTGCTCTAGTTGCTCGTCAATGGAACCATAACTTTGTTTATGGTTGCGAATTTGTGGTTGTTCACGGAGAAACGCCTCAGGTGTGCGGCAGGTCAGTTCCTACCATAATGCAAGAAAAAGTAATTAAGGTCGCCCTGCTTCTGAGGTAGTCGTTACGACGTCATAAATCATGCCGGGAAAGTATAAATTCGTGTTTGAATTGGAACGTTCTCATTTTTCAGAATAGAAAAATTTTGGTCTACAGAATTACGAGCTCGGCCTTAAACTCACCGTCTTTAGATAATTCGTAACTGCAATTGTGTACAGAGTGCTAGAAAAAGAACCTTTGTTTCACGTTTGTATGGCTAGATATTCTTTCACGAATACACTTTGCCAAATATTTCTTCTTCATTCGTCATGAAATCTGTAACTCTACGTCTCTACACAAGTTTGCGATGAAGCACTCTTCAGGGGGCATAGGATGGGCCATAGGGTTAGGATAGGTAGGTTCGCCCATCCTATGATATTGTGGAGCAGCGCCGCCAGGGGATTATGTAGGTTACCTTAGCCATTAGCTAGTCCTTCCGCACGTCTGTCTTTTGTGCCCACTTTGTTTCCTTCCGGATTCATACTCTTAAATATTACTTTTCTTCTGCTCGTCCGCTTCTTTCCCTACTTGCTGTTCCCATGCGCGTTGATCCAGTGTGGGAACACCATGCATGGGTTCCCCGTTTCTATCGACGTACGATATGTCCCTTATTTCTTCCTCTGTTAGATCACTATACCGGTAGCTGTGGAGAGGAGGCTTGAACTATTCAATAATCTGTTGATGAAGCAGAGAAACTGCGAAATGTTCTTGTCTTGCTCACTTTTTCATCATATCAGCACTGATCGATTGCACAACTGTTTCGTAAACTGCAATCCGAAGTATGCTTATTAATTCCATCAATATCGTAGACTGCAGTGGTTCCTTATAACTCACCAATGTAGAACCCTGCAAACAGAGCAGCGCATCGTCATAGATCCCTGGTGTTCTATAGTGTTGAAAATAGCATATGCATTATGCTACATTTGTGTAAAACCTACGTTACTAAAGATAAAGAAAAATCACTGTCTTATCAATATTAACTAGAGCACTCTGAGAACGCGTACAGCCGCCAAGCAAGGCAACACTGACGAAATTTTCAAATTGGCTCTCTAACCGTGATTGTCTTTGTATCACCATCAAAATCTAATCATTTGTGCCTGTTGGTAGTACATATTAACAGTTTCTGCAATTTTTTATCATCCATTCAGACTTTTTTTAGTTGTGCTGCTAATAAATGACTAATATTCAGACGCAAACGGAACAACCGATCATCACCAAATATTAATTTATATCTTTTAGCAATACTAACAATTCCTGTGAATTTCATGAAGATCCATCCATAACTTTTGAGTTATTGTGCTAACAAGCCTAAAATCAAACGCAGTGCGAAACAAACTAACGAACCAGCAAACTAACGCAAAAATTTGGTCATTTACTCTGCGTAATATACCTAACAACTCATGTAAGTTTCATGAAAATCCGTCCATAACTTTATGAGTTATTGTAGTAAGAAAAAAAAAAAATAGGTAGACAAACAAACAAATAAATGGATTTTTACCAGAACTTAATTATCTGTTTATGTTAACACGCCTAACAATCCCTGTAAATCCATTCATAACTTTTTGAGTTATTTGGTGACAGACAAACTGACAAACAATGAGACAGACAGCCAGACAAGCATGACAAAATCATAACCTCTTTGGCGGAGGCAATTAACTGCGTAACATAAATAGAACCAGAGTTGTAAACTACGCAGAATAATGATGAATACTAAAAAATTAAGAGGTAATATATTTTTAGTTGAAATTCCCAATATTGGGGTATTTTTTCCTCAAGAATATTGTAGATTTAAGGTTATTTAATAAGTATTTATCCATTACTACTGCCAGTCAGTGGTTCAAATTGCACCAGATTTGTAAAAAGTAATGTATATTTTTCGATGCTGTTATTTTATATGTAGAGAAACTTTTACTAAGCTGAGGTTAACGAAGCTAGCGAGATTAAGTTTAGTTTAAGACTAGTTAGTATTTACCCTCATACTAAAAAAACGTTGCTTATGAAGAAAATATAAATTATTTTAAGGTGAACTCAGCAGGTCTTTCGCTTCAAATGTGAAAAAGTAATAAATCATGCATATTGATTTTGTTTCAATTTTACTTTAATACTGGATGCGTAGGTTTTTGGCTGTAGCATTTATTTTCAGCCTTTAAATACAAAACAGGGAAATAGAAATAGAACTTTTCTTTCAATAGACCCCTCAGGGGTCTATGGTAGTCCCCTAGGGGTCTACGGGGGTCTATAGACCCCTTATAGGGAACCTCTGTCGTAGAGACTGCATAGACCTAATGTGCTTGCGTTTTATTAGCGACCCAGTGGTGCCTACATTCGCACAGATATTTTCATGGATATAACATGAATAATCGTCGCGTGAAATACACGGATGCTGCCCTTTAAAACGTTCAAGCATGTAATTCGTGATACACAAGTGCATCATCGTCTACTCCTCACGGCTCAAGTTGAAAAAACCGGCTATCATTGATTGTGAGCTTATATCGGATTTAATTTTATTTTTTCGTTACTTTTAGTTCGTAAACATGGTATATTTTAGGGGGATTAATAGTATTACTGTCAGATTCGAAACGACATGGGTTCTATGGTGTAATGGTTAGCACTCTGGACTTTGAATCCAGCGATCCGAGTTCGAGTCTCGGTAGAACCTTAAGTTTTCTTATATATGCGATGCACCTAACTTTTCTGTGCTCGTTTGTCAAAAACAATGTTATTATGCGTGAAAAAAAGATGGTCGAGTTTTGTCAGATAGCCTCGTGCTAACGTTGACTAGCAATGGCGAAGGGCAGAACGCTCGAATCCATGATACTAGAATATTGTATCCATGTGAGCGCAAAAGAACTACGCAATAGGCTTCTTGTATACAGCGCTGCCCGTGCCATACCTGGCTTGATTAAACGGTGAAGGCTACAGTGTCTAGACGCCTAGTGCTCGAATTACTTGGAGTTGCGAACAGTCAGTTTATTGTTTCTCTTTTCTTCCATTATTTCAAAAACTGATTCGAAAATGATTGCATCGGTTGGGAATCAATCCCGAGCCTCCCGCGTGGCAGGCAACAATTCTACCGGTTAGTATTAGTAATTGAGATAAAGTAAAGTATATTTTAATAATTCTTCACTGCTTTTCATCCACTTATGCTGCCAGAAATTGCATTCCCGTTCTGTTCGGAGTGGTACAACATTCTTGGATAGCATCCATTTATTTCCTGCTCGCCTAGTCTCCTAGTCTCCTCAGTTACCTACTCTCCGTCTTTCTAATTGTTATGCCGGAGCAGGGTAAGAGACATGTACAGTGTACAATTGCAGTTCGAACTGGAGCACTCTGAGAGCGCTTATCTCCGCCAAGCAAAACAACGTTAACTAGAAACTCATATTCGTTCTGAAACAATAATATACTTTTTATCAGCACCGAAATAGGGTTATTTGTCGTAATAATAACGCCTGTAATTTTCTTGAAGATCCGTTCAAAACTTTTGAGTTACGTTGCTGACAAATATTTGTCAAACACAAACAGGTCAGCCGATCATCACCAAAATTTGATTATTCACCCTTTGTCATGTACCTAACAAATCGTGTAAATTTCATAATATACGTTCATAACTTTTTAAATTATTTTGCTAACAAACATAAAATCAAACTCAGGGACAAACAAATGGACAAACGCTATCGTCACAAAAAGTGGATAATTTATTCCTCATAATATACTTAACAACTCGTGTAAGTTTTCTAGAAATCCGTTCATAACTCTTTGAGTCATTTTGCTAACAAAAGTAAAATCAAACGCAGAGACAAACGAACCAACAGATCTTCACAAAAATTTGGTCAGTTACTCTTCGTAATATACCTAGCCACCCATGTAATATAATATAATATTTTATATAATAATAATATATATAATAATAATAATATATAATATTTTACGCTTTATCCACGTATGTGATTTCTTGTGAGTAACCTTTTTTTTTTATTTTTGTAAACGTTGCAACGCACTGTAACTGCATACCTTGTAACTTACCATACCTTGTAACTTACTGTAGCGGTAAATGTAAGTCTTCATCGACCCTCCTTTCCTACTTGCAACGAAGGAATCACTTGGCTACAGGTTAACACCATAGGATATATTTGTATCTTTGTTTCCCTTTTTAATG
>LQNS02276866.1:17902183-17913566 GCA_001587735.2 Parhyale hawaiensis
GTGGCATTTCCTCCAACTCAGGGGCTACCCGGAGCCCCAAACCCACAGCCGGCTCATACAAACAAAGAGGCGTCCGGTGGCCGGACAATGGGGGCGGCCTGATAACGCGCAGGCCACGCCAAAGACAAACCAAGAATCTCTAAGGAGCTAGACTCCTGAAGCAAAGTGTCACCTGTCTCCAGATGTGGATGCTGCGGTAAAAGTGTCCGAGATAGACTGACAATCATAGACTTGGTCTTTCTGGCGTTCAGCTTCATGCTCCAGGCCGAGCACCATGTACTAATGCGTGACAGATCCCTATTCAGAGACTGGGTGACAGCGTTACGCATGCGGGGAGCAGGTATCACTACTATCACAGTGAAATCGTCGGCATAGTTGATCATCGTGTTTTCCAGCAAAGAGAGTATGTCACTAGTTTACAGAACGAACATCAGCGGACCAAGTACGCTACCCTGAGGGATGCAAGACTCCACCGTCACTGAGGCACTCAAAACACCGTCAACAGACACACTCTGCGTTCGCTCAGAAACAAATTCGCAAATGATTGACAGAACCCTACCACCCACATCAAACGACTCCAGCTTTTATGATTAACCCCTGTGGTTGACCCTGTCAAACGTTGCACTGAAGTCCAACTATACAAGGCGTGCCTCAGACCCACAATCCAGTGCAGATTGTAAATGATGTTACGCCGACAACACTGCGCCACAACAACCCAAACCAGTTCTGTACGCAAACTGACAAGTAGACAGCAAACCCGTAACCTCAGATAAACGAGCAAGCTTACAAGCGATCGATTTCTGGAACACCTTCGACAAAATTGGCGTCAGCGTAATGGGTCGGTAGTTGGCGACATATGGTGACACTTGACCCTTGGGAATGGTAATAATATTTTCAGTACGCCAACAATGGGGAAAATTTCCTAACCGTATCAGGCGCCGGAAGATCACTGCAATAACGGCAGCAAGCTGCTTGTTAAATCAGCGGAAACATGCCCACCGGGCTCACACCTCTATAAGGATCAAGGCCGTCAAGCAACACGATGATTGTACCAGATCTGAACGCGAAAGAGGTTAAACAAGGTTCAGGGTGACATCCATGAGGCAATGACTACACGTCTCTGCTCTGCTTCCCGTCAAAGTGAGCCGACAAGAGCTTCCCCTAGCCAAGTGATCTGAAGTGAGACCTCCACCGGGACCAACAAGGGGCGGCAACGAAGGTTCAGCACCGAAAACTGAACCCTTAGCTCACTCCACCAACGATGTGGATGGTCAATACTTAACCGAGACTCTAAGTCTTCTCCGGGAGGCAGAAGGTGTTGTGTCTGATCCAACAGGCAAATAGTTTCTAGTCCTTTTGTGGAGGCATTGGGCGCCGCTGTGTCCCGTCCAGCAAGTACAAGATTTCCTGTCCCTGGAGATAGAAGTGGCCGAGTTCCTTCCAGGAGGCAGAGGTTCCTCGTCAATTCCTGAAAACTGAGGGTTCCGAGTCCCATCTAGCAGGCACAGAGTTTCCAGTCCCGTTCTCTAGGCCGAGAGCAACAAGTGAAATGCTTCCCGGAAGCAGAGTGTTCTTAGTTTCATTTCCAAAGCAGACAAATTCCAGTCCGTTCGTGGAGCCAAATCGTGCAAGATCCTTCCAGGCAGCAGAGTTTCGGTTCCTTCCACGAGACATCGGGTGCCAAGCTCTTCCAGGAGGTAGAGTACGATCAGTACCTTCTAGGAGACAGACGGAACTCATTACTCGTTTCCGTTAATTTTTATCAATTGAAAGCTTGCAAAACTTACAGTGAAACATTTCGATGGAATATCAGCAATGAGAGAAAAATGTGTGCCCTGTCTCCTTTACGCGATTAGTTTGTAAGCCTACAGCATACTACGATCGTCTTATTTCCGCGTCTTATTTTCGCCATTATAATTCCCGCTGCAACATTCACTACATAACTCGTGCTTACAGATTATATATGAACCGTTACATCATATTTCATAGATGGCAATGTGGAACAATATTTATGGAATTTTGCACAAAGTTCACAATATTCATTGGGATCCAAATAAGGGAATGGTGTAGTATTTCATGCTGCCAGACCGAACGACGCAACGTGAACCGATTTCGAAGTGCCGTGATGAAGAGAGCAACACTAGTTTGGAGCAATATTTGAAGTGAAGACAAAAATGCATACATAGTGATGATAAATATGTAGCTAAGCTTTTGTTTGTTGTAATTTTTTGTTTTATATATATTTTATTGTAGTTAGTGCGATGTGCGTGCTTTGGAAACTAACCAGTATTTAATGCTATTGCGAATTTACTTAAAACTCTCCCTGCGGGGAATCGAACCCCGGTCTCACGCGTGACAGGCGGGGATACTCACCACTATACTATCGAGGACGTGGAAAAATTGAGGGTTCATCAGCTAATAGTTGTTCTTCCACTATCAAATGGGTCAAGTTGTGTGATCTCTTTCTTGTATTGTAAGTGCACTATGAGCCATGTAACTTCTGCAAACTGAACGTAAAAAAATTACTAACGCTTGGCTGTTGCGTGACCAGTGCCTTCGCATGAACAGAACATGATGAGCGCATTGACAGAAAATTGGAGTCTTTGCGCGCATGGTGTGAAAGATATTGAACAAATTCAAGTATCAGTCAGCATGTCTTTCTATAGCTGTACTTGTGGGAGTGATGAATGATTTCGTAATCATTTAAACCTAATCATGAAGCCAAAACAAATGCTTCTCCCGGGATCGCACAGGGGACCTTCCGCGTGTGAGTGAGCCGCACGGGATAACCACTAAATACACTGCGGATACGGCGATTTTATAGTAACTACTAACTTACTAATTTTTATATATATAACTGAAATCAGTATTATATCCACTGGCTCTATGCTTTAAATATTAATGGTGTTTAATACAACTTTAGTTTCAAACTCCATTATTGGGATTATTAGAGTCATTTACACGATAACGTGAGTCTGTGACTTAGTATAATTTGTTGGGGAGTATACTGACTGTATCTTTAATATCTTCCTTGGCAATGTCCACACCCAGCTGAACTTAGCTGGAGTTGGGCTGGGTTGAAATTTGGAATTGTGGGCGTTAGGTTAGGTACGGTTAACTTGAGATGTAGGTAATAGAAAGTTTGTTAAGGCTGTTAGGAGCAAGGTTAGGTTAAGTTATTACTTGTTTGGTTAGGTTAAGATATTACTTGTTTGGTTAGGTTAAGATATTGTTTGGTTAGGTTTCAATACAAGTGAGAATAAGGTTCAGTAATTGGACTCGTTGAAAAATAATATGAAAAGTCGATGAGGAGCGACATACTTCTAATAGTGGACGCGTTACCTACTGTAGGTTTGCTCCGAACTGGCCCGTGCGAAACTGTTGCATGTAATAGTGCTGCACCCCAGTTCTCTCTCTCAGAATGTGAGGGCCAGTGGCTATCTCGTCAATGAAGTGAAGAGCTCCCACTCTTTCAGAAGGCAGGGGGTTTCGACTCTGAAATACCTTCCGGGAGGCAAAAAGTTCTTAGTTCGCACCTGGAGGCAGAAGGTGCCAAGTGCTATCCAGTTGGAAGAGAGCTTGTATTCTTTTCCTAGAAACAAAGGGTGCCGTGTAATTCCAACAGCAGGTGCGAGATTTCCAGCACTTTTGGGTAAAAGCTGCCGAGTTCCTTCCAGAAGGTAGAGAATCGCCATTCCCCTTCTCTAGCCAAGTTCCATGCTTCCAGAAGTAGAAGGTTCTTAGTCCCATTCTGAACGCCGATAATTTCCAGTCCCATTGCGGAAGCAGGCTGTGTAAGTCCCAGTAGCAGAATTCCCAGTTGCCTCCAGTCGCCATTGGGTGCCTAGACCTTCCAGAAGGTTCGTTCATACCTACAGCTACAATGATAATGAGATGGCTATTAGTTTAGACAGAATTTAGAATATGTTTGGGACATCAATACTTTCCAACAGACAGAAGGAACCCATTTCTCTTTTCTATTGAATTCTATCGTATGGAAGACATGCAAAAGTTACAATGAAGGATTTCAGTGTATTATCGGCTATAAGAGAAAATCCTGTGCCCAGTTCTCCCTTAAGCGATGATCGTATTATCTCCGCGCTTATATTCATCTTTACAACATTAACTACTTAGCTTGTCTTAAAAGATGATGAACCATTAAATTATAGTTCATATATGACAATGTGAAACAATATTCATGGAATTTTACAAAAGTTCAATTCATTTGGATCCACGCATTCGAATCTTGTATTTCATACTAATAGTCTGAACGTAACGTGAACAGATTTCATAGCATCGTGATGAAGAGACCGATACTAAGAACGCCTTCGATTGAGTCTTCAAAGCCAAGCACACAGACCTGCAGATAGGAACTAGGGCTTCGTCACCTTGAATCGCGTTGCAGCTCTTAGAAACAACTCGATTAAGCTGAACTTACTGAAATTTCCGTTTTACGAAGATTGAGTTCATTGAAGTCTCACAGGTGATCAATTTTGAGTTAACGCCTGAAACGTGAATAAACCGGTCGAACCCAGGGCATCTGTCTGCAGTTTCGAAATTTGGACAAGTTAAATGAAGTGTGCTTGGCTTTGACGACCCAATCGAAGGCGTCGTAATTAAAAGAAGTATTTAAACTGAACACTAATGTATATATACAGGTATTTATGATAAATATGCGGCTACTCTTGCATGTATTATAATATTTGGATTATATATTTCAAAGTTTAGCGTTTAATGCATGCTCTGTATTCTAATCAGTGTTCCAGTTTTGTTGCGCATTTAACGAAAAGCTCTCCCCGGCGGGGAATCGAACCCCGGTCTCCCGCGTGACAGGCGGGGATACTCACCACTATACTACCGAGGACGATTAAATTAAAGATATGTATTCATTATTATTTGGACCTCTACAATCAAGCGGGTCTAGTTATGCGATCTCGTTATTCTCTTTATTTTTGAAGTACACTATGACTCACGTTACTTCAGTAAACTGAATGTGAAAAGAAAATATTCACTAAGAAGTGGTTATTGTGTGACCAATGCCCTCGTGAAAACAACGTGATAAGCGCTTTGATACAAAATTGCATGTTTTTGAATGCGTCGCGTGTGCGATACCGAAAATATTCTAGTATCAATCAACATGTCTCTATAGCCGTAGTGAAAGCGACGGATGATATAACGATCTTTTACAGTTAATCTCTAATCCAAAACTGATGTTTCCGCCCGGGATCGAACCGGGGACCTTGCGCGTGTGAGGCGCACGTGATAACCACTACACTACGGAAACAAGTTGTGACATGAGGCTTATCGTATTCGTTTTTATAGGTCCAAGCGAAACTGAGAGATCAGAACTGTTTGATCCCGAATGCCATTATTGGAATATCAGAGTTATTTACCAAAGAACATAAGTAAGTGTATGCACTTTGCTCGAAAGTATACTGGCTGCATCTTTAATATCTTCCTTGACAACATCCACACCCAGCTGAACCCAGGTTTTGTAAGGTGCCGTATTAATGTTAGGTTTGTGTTAGAATATGAGTGTTAGGTTAGGTTGTGATAGGTACGGCTAAGTTAAGTTATTGTAGGTAAGGAAAGGTTTAGCAAGGCTGTTGAAGCAAGGTTAGGTAGTTATGATTCTCATACATCATAATTATTTGATATTGTGATATTTATGTTGTGATAGGCCATTTCATTTAATTGATTTATTAACTGCTGTGTCATGAACAAAGTTATTTACGCAGAGATTTTTTATTACGAAGATACTTCTATTATAAACAAAAAGGTAGGCAACTGTTCGCTTTTAAAAATTACTTGGGAACAATCTTGTTGTTGTAGACCACTCGACTGTGTTTCGAAATAGTGACAGCGAATTTATGGGGCTACCGAGGCAGGAGAGCAGATGTGTTGAGAGGAGAGACGCCTATCAGTTATACAAGGGAAAGGTTTGCGCTGAATCTGTCACTATCGATGGAGTGCAAGGAGACAGAGAGGAACAGCCGGCCTACGTTTTTGGGTATTGTCTACAAAACGGGCAAGGTTCATGTCTGCAAGTTTTTTAGGTAGAAAGCAGGGAATATGCACAGTGAAGGTCGAGCTTTCCCAAGTAGGGAAGCAATAAATGAGGAAGTAGGGTACCTAAGTACATCGTGGGACATGCAGTCTTTTAAAAACGGATAAATTCTCGGACGTGTGCCATTGGTCGAAATATGATGGGGGTTCGATAGGCTCCGAAATTTAAACTTAGGTTTGAAAAGAGGATTGCGAGCTAAGGAAAACGCTCATCAGTAATTGGAACACGATTGATTGTGGAAAAAGGTTTGAAAAGAGGATTGCAAGCTGAGGGAAACGCACGTCAGTAATTCGAACACGATTGGCTACGGCAAACTCTGGGAGGATCCAAACAATGGTTCACAACGTTCGACTGGGATTAAAAAAAAATGAATCGGTTCAGGCCTGGTGTTGCTGCTGGCATCACGTATTGGCAAGTGTCATAGCGGACATTTTTTGCACTGGCTTTGTGTTGTGCATATAAGTCGAAGCAGATGGATTCCCAATATTGGGTGATTTCCATCGTGACTCAATTCCAACGCTTGGAGTCTGTACGTTCATCGATATCAATGAGACACAGTTTCACCTTTATTTTCCGGAAATATGCAAATTACCTCATGACCGCTTCAAAGAATTTCTTCAGCAGAATGACAACCAAATTCCTTGTTCTTCGATTGGTGATTTTCTTATCAATATGAAGTAGTTCTTCCGAAGAATCGAGTGCCAATCTACGAGTACGTTTCATCAATTTTTCCAAATGCACCAGGATTCATATGAGCGTCAAAGATTGTCAACTGCGGTACTGTATGGGAAGCATTCAGGATTCAAGTCCTTGCCTATCTTCAGTTGGCCATCACAAGTGACTATTTCCGTACTGTATTATGAAATGTACCACATTTTCTTTGCTTTCGTCGACATCGTGGTTGTGGCTCTCCCCAATCGGAAATTTATAGGCATTTTTCGGCTGCCTATGAGAAAAGAGTGAAAGGTATCCGATGACATCGGATAAATGGCTGTAAATTGCCGGTTGTGAACTCTGGGAATGGGCCTGTCTCTGTTATATAACGGATTATGCAAATTCAGTGCGTGGTGACATTATATTGTACGATTCTTCGTGCCTTGCATAGTCACAGCGTCAGTTTCATCGGGTAAGTGATCATAGGCTGCGGTCAGAACCCGCAGTGTTCGCAGTGATATAATCTCGTTTATGATTATGAGAAAAACAAATCTACAGTTTGGCATATATTGTCCAGAAAAATTGAGCCTCGGTAAGCGTGTGATCATCTGGTACGTGGGAATAGGGACGATTTTTGTAGTCAAAAGAAAATGGGGGACTACATCAGGAAAATATTTTAGTGTCATCGTATCTGAACTCGATAATTAAATGTCAAGAGAGAAAAAATGAAAAAAGGTGCCAAACCTCAGAAAAGAAGAAAATGTAAGTGTGGGGTAGACTACCCTAAGACACAAATTGTGTTGGAAGCTATGTGATTGGGAACTTAATGTACTTACCGATATACGCTTAACGTAACATCATTGATGACCTTCATGGTTTATTGAGAGTTAGTGGACACACCTCTCAATATACCATGAAGTGTCTTTCATATGAATTTACTACCAAAGACTACGTTTCCGCTCCTCATATAACACGGAAGAAATTGTAGGTTCAGTTAAAAATCACCATTACTGCAGGCCGTGTGTCCTTGCGATAAATTCAGCTTGAATTGTATTTTTTTAACCAGAACTCAAGTCCCCTATGATATTAAGTATGGATTTGGTATCATGGTCGGATGAGGTACTTTTTTATTCTCACGGTACGGATCATAGCGATGATCATTCTCTTACTATGAATTTCGTTTGCCAAATATCAGGGGTTTCGCGAGAGTGTTGTGAGTTTAAGATAATGACTGCAATCAAATTGGAAATTATTTCAACGTTTCTATGCAGCACGTGCTGTCGTTGTGTTTCCAAGCGAATTTAACTGTGCATTTTGGATGTTTTCGCAGGCCTCTTTGTGCGTATTCCGTAGATCTCTTTCTTAGCATTTAATATACTGTGATTCTCGACACAAATTATTCGTTACATATCGTGTGCTTCATTTAACGGATCTCGAAAATAGAAGGTTAACATGCTTGAGAGTTCATTAACCTATTCTCTTGTCTTTTCAAAATATGTTTCTGTAATATTGATTATTTTCCATATTTGATCATTTATGTATGCAGAGGGGGTCGTTCGCTTCCCAAAAATATGCTGTCTTCAATATATCTCTAAAGATGCGCTGATGTATATATTCATCTCCTCGTATATGGTTAGGATATTACAAGCTTTGTTAGGATAAAGTATAAGTAAGAATCAGGTTCGGTAATTCAACTTGAAACATAACATGAAAAGACAATGAGTTTAGCTTACTACTAATAACAGCAGACCTGTTGCCTGCTATGAGTTTGCTGCAAACCGGCCTGTGCCGAAACGGCCATATCTAAAAGTACCGCATCTCAGTTTTTCAAGGATGATGGTGTCAAATCTCATCAAGGCAATAAACGGGCTCCCAGTCTTCTAGGAGGCAGCGGGTTCCGACTCTCGAGTCCTTTCCTGGAGGCAAAAGGTCCTTCGACATGTCCGATCCAGCAGGTACAAGATTTCTAGTCCCTGTAGTCGGAAGTTGTCGTATTCCTTCCAGGGGACAGGGGGCTCCCGTCCCTTCCTGGAAGCTGAAGGTTCCGAGTCCCATCTAGTGGGTAAAGAGTTTAAAGTCCATTTATCTAGGCAGAAAGCCCTAATTCCCACGCTTGCCGAAGCAGAAGGTTCTCATTTCTGGAAATAGAGGATCTCTAGTCCCTTCGTGGAGCCAGATCATACAAATCCCTTCCAGGCTGCGGAGTTTCAGTTCCCTCCAGGAGCAATAAGTACCAAGCTCTTCCAAGAGGTAGAGTCTTTCTCAGTTCCTGCAAGGAGACAGACGAAAGCCATTTTTTTAGATTAGATTATATAGGCGGCAGTAGACGAACCAACAGGCCCATTCTCAAAGAGACACCGAAACTTGCCCGGCCCTCTATGAGCTATTGCCATTATGTTAGTAGGATATAAAAGCCTGGGGAAAAGAGAAGGAAAAAAAAGAGGAAGGAGAAGAGTCTTAGCAAAAGAGACGATCATGAATGCACTCAATCATGGTCAATAGCCGCTGATATGCGGAGTTAAAGATGTTAGACAGTGCAGTTGGAGCGGAAGAGAGATGAAGACTGATTTAGGAAGCCTCGGAGGCTTTGGCCGTTAAGAGTGAGCGACTCGTGGAGGTGAAATCTTTAGCTGTGGGGGTGTCTCTCCCAATGTTTGTCAAGACGATTTTTAAACTCGTTGACTGGTTCTGCACTAACAACGTCGGAAGGAAGTCTATTCCAAATGCTGACTATGAAATACGAAAAGAACTGCTGAATTAAGGTCGTTCTTCGAGCTTTGTGCTTGAGTTTTTGATTATTGTTCCTCAAGCGATCATTGAGGTCTCTTTCAAAGAGTCCCGTTGTAGGTAAGTCGTTGAAGCCATTCAAATACTTAAATGTTTCTATTAGTTGCCCCCTGAGTCGTCTTTGCTTGAGAGAGATCAGACCCAGTTCCGTTAGGCGACATTCATACGACTTGTTTCGCAGCTGAGGTATCAATTTCGTTGCTCTGCGTTGGACTCTTTCTATGTTATTGATATCTTTGCACAGATGTGGCGACCTGTACTGAACAGCAAACTCTAAGTGTGGCCGCACTAATGCCTTGTACAGGGGAACGATGATGTCCTTGGACTTGTACTCAAAATTTCTGGTGATGAATCCGAGTACTCAGCTTGCCATTTTCACACTCTTATCAACTTAAGCTGCCTGCGCTGTAGTTTGTTTATAATTGTGAATCCCAAGTCTCGTTGTTGGGTGACGAGAGCCAATTCCGTCCCATTCATTTTCAACGGGGTTGGAGGGTTCACAAGCCCTACGTGCATTACTGAGCATTTGTCGACATCAAAGCTCATCTGTCACGTTGCGCTCCATTCCAAGAGGTTGTCAAGGTCTTGTAGGAGCTCGGCTCGTTTCGTGACAGGATGACATAGTTTTGTATCATCCGCAAATTTACTGATTTTACTACGGATGTTAAGATCCAGATCATTTATGTAAATTGAGAACAGAAGTGGGCCAAGCACGCTACCTTGTGGAACCCTTGATAATACCTGCGTCCAGTTGCTCGTTTCTCCTTCGAGCTGCATTCGCTGCTGCCGACCCGTGAGCCATGCCCCGATCCATCGTAAGTAGTCACCCTGGATACCATGGGCTTCCAATTTTTTCATTAGCCGTTGCTGGGGAACTTTATCAAAAGCCTTTTGGAAATCTAGATACACAAGGTCTACACCCTTTTCTTCATCTTTAATGTCGCGTAACTTTTGAGAAAAAGTCCAGAAGGTTTGTTAAGCTGCTTCTTCCATTTCGGAAGCCATGCTGAGAGTCGGATATGAGCTGATGCATCTTCAGGTGGTCAGTGATGCGCTTTTTCAGGAGGCGTTCGATAGTTTTGCTGACGACCGATGTAAGACTCATTGGTCGATAGTTGCTGGGCTTTTCTTGTCCCCCTTCTCATGTATCGGTAAGCCTCCAATCCTGTGGAACTTCTCCAGTTCTCAGAGACCGATTAAATATTTCGAGCAGTGGCTTCACGATGACTGGAGCCATTTCTCGTAGTACACGGGGAGTAAGATTATCTGGGCCAGTGGATTTGTACACATTCCGTTTATTTTTATAAGTTGAAAAGCTTGCAGACGTTGCAATGATATGTTTTGATGTATTGGCAACTGGAGGAAAACGTGTGTCCTGTTTTCCCTTACGCGATTATTAGTTAGTAATCTAGCACACACGGCAATCGTGTATCTCCCTGATTGTATTCTCTGCTGCAACTTTAGCTATATATAGCTTGCGTTAAAATGTTATGAACCGCGAAATTAAAGGTCATATATGACTGTTTAGAAAAATATTTTTGGAATTTTGCACAATGTTCAATTCATTGCGAACCAAAGAATCGAATGGTGTAGCATTTCATCTAGACAGGCCAAACGTAACCTGAGTTATCAAAATGCTGTGATAAAGAGACCAACACTAATTGATGGAAATAATTAAACTTATTACTAATATATATTTACGATGAATATATATATTGAATATGTAGCTACGCTCTCATTTGTCATGTTTTATAATCGAATGTAAATAGTGTGATGTGCTGTTATCTAATCAGTGTTTCACTTCTATAAGTGAACTTTCGAAAAATTCTCCCCGGCGGGGAATCGAACCCCGGTCTCCCGCGTGACAGGCGGGGG
>LQNS02276866.1:17925354-17942063 GCA_001587735.2 Parhyale hawaiensis
GTGCAGTGTTCATATATATTGCTATCCGTCTTTCAAGAACCAGTTCTACTAACTTTGAAAGAGACGTGGCTACGGCTATAGGGGGGTAATTGCTTTTGTCTGACACACACTTTTTTTTACTTTTTACATTTGGCGATATTATGACTTTCATTAGATTGTCTGGAAGTAAAGATAGAGTAAGGCAGCGAGAGAGAAAGGCAGCAAGTAAGGTTACAAGCTTCGGAGGGCTGTATTTGTATGCTTCGGCGGGAACGTTGTCCGCACCTTTTGCTTTATTATTTTAAGTAGCTTTAATGCCTCACGGACTTCGTTGTCCGATACAGTAGATTGGTCATTAGGTGAGATCACATGATCAAGAATACCATTAACATAATCTTTAGGCAGGCTGTCATCACAACAGTTCATAATGCCTTCATAATGGGATTTCCGGAATTCAGCAATAGTACTTACTCTTGTGATTCCATCTATCTATCGATTGAGCAATAGTGTACCCATTCGGTTTTAGATTTTTTATTTCCTTACATAAGTCAACGCCCCGATTTTGAGTAAGTTTGCTACTTAGTTTTTCTGCTCTGAGCTCGTCCTCACGTCTGCACACTTGCTCAAGTGCAATTCGGCATCTGTTTTGTAACTTATTTTTTGTGTCCACAATTCGCCATTACGAGGGCTCACTGCTTCTCTCCACACATTTAATGCGTGTCTGCTAGCTTGGTGAAGTTCCCGGTCATGCTCATTCCAGCCTGGCACGTTTTCCCTACACCTGTTGGGTGCAGTGCCGAATATGTTTGTGTAACCATCAACGAGTACAATGCCATGTAATACTGTGGCTTGATGGTCTAGGGGTATGATTCTCGCTTAGGGTGCGAGAGGTCCCGGGTTCAAATCCCGGTCAAGCCCATTCGTTTTCTCATGAATCCTCTGTATGAATATACTATTCGGTGCTTATAGGTTCTTGAGTCGTAGGGGGATTGGTAAAGTCAACAATGGCATTTTCCGATGTGGAAATATGAAGGTTGCACCCTCATGTACAATACGTTAATTTTACCTCCAAATTCGTTTGTCAACGTTATTTAAATATTGTTAACACTAACATTTGTTGCATGTACAGTGGCGGGTCCACCGTCGGGGTTCCGTGCCGTGCAGTCAGGTCGGGACTCCATCACCGTGTCCTGGCTGCCTCCTGACCCTGTCGTGGGCGCCGTGCTGCACTACACCTTGCACCATCGACTTCCTCATCACTCCCACTCACCCACTCGTCTCACGCTTCCCACCTCCCGTCTCTCCTCCACCCACACCCATACTCACACCCTGGGCCCGCTAGAACCAGGGACTCACGAGGTGTGGCTGTCGGTACACACGGCGCTGGGAGACGGACCTCCGTCTTCCACCCTCAGAGTGCGGGTCGACCCAGACGCAGGTATAACGCAGCAATTTTATTTCACATGCTAATGTGTGTCACCGTAAAAAATGACGGCATACTCTTTGATTAGACACAACTAAATAATTGTGTTAGTGTCAAAACATGTCTTCCATTTTACATACGACTAATGAAGAAAAGTCCGAGCTTGTTTATCTAACATTGAATAGTTGTTCATTATCGCTCTTGTACATATACCCTTGACCTAGTTTATCCCACCTGTCTTTTCCTAGCACTGCGGCTAAATCTCATTATGATGAGTATGAATGTATGACGTTTGTGAACAAAATTTTGTTTCGCGCCCTTCATTTTGTGTTTAACAAGAATAAGCTACGGTTATTTTATTTTTCCATGAGATTGAATTGTCAGTACTAATTTGTGTGAATAAACTTTGGGAACGAACAACTATCATTAAAATACGTCACTTTTTTCTTTTCGTTTTTTGATGATGCTTTGCGTTCTGTTTTACTACATAGTGCATACCCTAAACGAAAAGTACTAACCATTAAGAAACCCTGCACGTTTTTCTCTGTTATTCGGTGCCACTTGAAGATTGTTGTTTTTGTTACGTCTGGCTGTTTTGTTCACCTTGTTTGGCTTCGCGGCCACATACATGACAAGCCACGCATTTACATATTTAATATGATTTTACTACACTCTTGGGGCTGGTGTTGACCCCATAGCTTCAGTTAGTTTTTCGAAACATCTTTCTGTTGTGACCACTTTCACTTTATCCCTTTTCATATTCGTACTGATGCGGTTTCCTTGTTCATCCTCTTCTTTCCTAACTTGCAATATCAATTTGTGATCATCCAACATCCTTACACATGTGTCCTATGTTTCTATCAATAACGTAAAATTTGAAAGATTACAATATTTTTTTTTAAATAACTAGTTGTCCCTATCTTTTCTAAAACAGCGTGGTAGTGTCTAGAGAGGCTTTGCAAATAATGTAGTGCAATATTTATATACCAATCTGATCTTGAGTTTATTAGCTAATCTACATGCGATATCTCTATTGTACTCTGAAATTTACTGCTCTATATATTATTTAAGTATTGTATTTATAGCTCTTAGGATAGCTACAGCTTAAAGATGACCGGAACCCAAGCATCTGCTCCTCTCTGAGAATGGACTTCTCGTACCGTCTAAGATCGCCTCTGCTGTGTGCAGGGACCGAGCGGTCCGTGCTGTCGTTCGGGCAGCTGGTGGTGGCGAGACACCGAGATGACGTCAGCCTGCAGTGCCAGGTGGTGACCACAGGCTCACCAGCTGCTGCTAGGTCCCAAGAACTGCCCAGCTGGTCATACGGGGGCCATACTTTGTCCCTAGGGGGCAGGTGAGCGGTCGGTGTGTAGGAGAATGGAAAGCATTTCACTACTTAAATGCCATCTGGATACTGTGCCTGGCATTTGGGGCGCACAGTATCCTGAGGCAATTTTAACGGCCTTCATAGTTATACCGAGGGACTGCTGCGACCGCTGGGCCTCGATCGGCAGTACTTTTATTTCAGGAAGTTGTTCATCTCTCTGTATTAAGGTAATATCTGGCATAACCAAGTCCACAGATCCAGCCGTAGAAAATGGAATACTTACTTAGGATACGTTTTAGTGACCCATAGGGTCATGGCCAGTCGGTCTAATATAATTTATTTGCTGACAGGTTTGTCGTAACTGGAGACGGAACGCTCGTCATCCGACAGACTGACCCGGTCGATTCGGGCAACTACACATGCGCAGCCTACAGCAGCAGTGGCGCAACTGCCAGGCATCGTCCTCGTGCTGCTGCTATTTATACTCTCGCCGTGCAAGGTGTGTATTCGGAAGCAGAGGCGTGGTGCAATCGGACGCCTGGGTTAAATCAATGCCCCCTAGGTACTCTGACTAGAGTGCCTTGGTTATAGCCTCGCTGTGTTACCCGGTGTTGCACCTGGTAGCGCTTAACGCAACGTACGATCTCAGCGCCCCCAAACCGTGTTACGGAATCTGCGGAAGGCTTATACTAGACCAGTAATGACAATGCCTTATGTTTGGATAAAAGTATAGAAAAATCCGCAAAGATGCTGTAAATGCTAGAACTCTGTCAATATTTGGCAATTATGGAATATATCCTTCATCTTCGAGCATCAGTCGTTCATATTGTTTGCAAACAAGGGCAGTGTTACCCAGTTCATAACCCTACAAGTTTTGAGGTTGCCGTCGGTGTCACTCAACTTGTGTTGCACTGGAAGTCCTGATAAGGCGGGTGACACCTAAAGCCCGGTGCCCACGTAACAACTTTCGTTGCCGCTAGCAGCCTAGAGCCAACTCAACTCATCCGACTGCGTAGTCGGGGCCATGACTTCGTACCAATTCTTAAAATCTCAATTTTATGTTCTTAAATTGCTGATTATGAGGAGCGATGGTTGAAAGTTGACCATTGTCCCTTGCTATGGTGTGAAAATTGCAGCAACGATTGATATTTTCGTCAATTTTTGGCACTGTTGAGTTTTGCGCACGCTGAAGCCGTGCCGCGGTTACTTAAACGGATTAATTTAGTTGCTTCTAGGCTGCAAGCGGCAACGTAGTTGTTACGTCGGCTGCGGTCGGCACCACGCCTTAAGTGTGTACACAGCAAGCCTTGATCAGCGCTCCCCTCGAGCTGATACAAAGTTGAATTACTTTACGTTTTCCAATCCTTTGTTTATTTACCAGAGTTTCCTTTCAGCTCTGCATAGCTAACTTCATCGATCATTATCCCCTGAGTCAGCATCTGTTCAGAGCTAATTGTTGTGTGATGTTGTACTGCGAGCTGTGGATTGCCGTGAGGACTCCACTGTTTTTTCCGTAGATTCTATGTTTCTAGGCTGATTGTTTTAACATGATAACTAAATCATTCTGGATTTACCCTACGCACTTATCACCCGGAAAGTTGTTATTGCAGTCAAGCAGTTGAAAGGGGTGATTGCCGCCGGTCAGCTGTGCTCAGCCAGAAAATAGGATTAGTTACACAAGGGCCTTTACGGCTTCCTTTGTTGAAAGCTTCGTCGTAAAATAACATTGGCGTATTTGACTGGAGGCTTGCAGCCCTCTATAATTTAGGCAGTCCAATTTCCGGTAGTGCTACTTCTACGTACTTAATTGGGATAATGAAGGGCTAAAATTTAGGATTACCCTGTTTCTTCTGTCTCTGGCATTTCATTAAGAAATTAAGGATTACTTTCCATTTTGCGTCGCCAGCAATTCGTTCCAAAATATAAAATTTCTTGATATTTTCCGTCGACTGGACTTCATTCTAACATTTTGCACCTCTCGCCAGGAGTGCCGGGCCCGCCGACGGTACAGGTGCTGGAGACGGGCCTGACGTACCTGACGATGCAGTGGAGCTCAGGAGACACGGGCGGGGCCATCATCAGTCAGTGGGGGTTGTGGTGGAGGGAGAAGGGAGAGGCTGGGGAGGGGGGAGGTGGCCAGTGGAAAAANGCCTGACGTACCTGACGATGCAGTGGAGCTCAGGAGACACGGGCGGGGCCATCATCAGTCAGTGGGGGTTGTGGTGGAGGGAGAAGGGAGAGGCTGGGGAGGGGGGAGGTGGCCAGTGGAAAAATCTCAAGTTTGACCCTCCCCAGCAGCGACACAAAACCGATGGCCTGCGATGTGGAGCAACTTATCAGGTAGGTTTTTCTCAACTGTTGCGGACGTTTCTCTTGATAAAAAACGAACCTGAAACAATTAGCCGAATTTGTATTCGGTTGTAGCCCGTTATAGGGAGGGTTAGCCTGGATTGCCCCAATGTGACGTGACCTCACCTGTGCAGGTGTATGTCACGGCCCGTAACATCGTGGGCGTGTCGCCGTCATCTCCCCCGGTAACGGCCCGCACTCTGGGGCGCCCGCCCCTGCCCCCTCCAGCTCCTCAGGTCGCTACGAAGAACGGTGAGGGTATTAACTGTCTAATCTACGACGAAATGATACGCTCGAGCAGCACGAATTACACCGCCTTTTAACTGCCGTTGTCATCACATTAATTAAGGGCGAATTCAATGGGAGAAAGCTTAAGCTTTCTAGGATTGATGTGTCCGAAGCGTCATATTGGTGCTCTGACTTCGACTCGTAGAATTAACGTTCATGTATTGACTGTTGATCAGTAGTCTTGGGATTTCCAAAAAACTCGGTCTTGTTCAGCGAAACTGTTTTTAGCCTTCTTAACATAGTAGGGTTCCGTTGCTTCTAATGCTTGCAGCACTATTCAGACGACATAAACGAAGAATTCGTCTCAAGTTTCATACAAGTCATGTCTCGAAGGCTTAACTTCAGCAGTCGGTGGAACACTTTTTAGTCGTACTTCGTGAAAGGGAAATTTCAGTCGATTAAACGTAATCGGGCTGCATCAAGCACCTTCAACACAGCAATTCAAGTGACGAAGCTAAACTTCCTGTCTGTCGACTGCATTCCCGGACAAGTCAAGCGAGTTTGGCTCAAATCAACTTCGGTGGCTCAACCAACATCCGTCTGCAACTAAATTTTCGCTGTGTTTTCACGTGCTGCTTCACTGACCTTTCAAGTGATACAATTTCCAAATGCCTGCAGCAAACCGACAGCGGTGCCGTATAGGCAACAGTATGGGCCTGTATTCATGTGTCCGCGTTTCGTGAGCAGTGTCTGTTCGGTGCATCTTAAATTCTTGTCGTGGTGGTTGTGCTGCGTTTGGCGTTTCCACAAGGTTTCTAATCGCATTTGCAATACTCGTGCTATGTATAATCTCTTGCAGGGAATCCTGTGCATATTTTTTGTATGAAATAACATATGTTTGAACCCCCTTTCCAATGTCCTCAGTTGCAGATACCTCCCACATCACTCTGAATACACGGAGAACCGCCCTCTAGCTGGTTTGGGGTGTAGGATTTTTAATTGGTCCAACTGCAGTCAAAGTAGAATGTGAGCGCTTGAACGTGCAGCAAGTGAACGAACGAACTGTCGACCAAAAAACAAACTTTTTGGAACGCGTTCGGTTTTCAAATAGAGAGCGAAGTGCATGTATATAAGAACAGGTTGGTGTTGGGAGCGACTCGAAGCTGCCTATTTACAACCTTGAAATTTATCTACGCAAAGAAATTCTTCGAAATTTCTTTTAACACAAATTGAACCACAGTCGTCCCTTTCGCGCAGACAGTCCTGCTGCTTGCGAAGTGTCGTTATCGATGGATACGCGTTTGTGAAGGCATGAGAAAGCGGTGCCGCGGTGTGTCAGGTTGTCTAAAGAGTAGAAAATTCTAAACAATTACAAAACGCCAAGATGTGTTGCCTAATGTGTACACGACCAGTAGACTACCGTCAGCTCACGAGGTGGATCGTATATTCGATGTTTCAGTGAGCGTTATGCTTAAAAGAAAAAAAAAATAAGCTGAGTCCATTTACACCCACAGAGACGTGCACGTGTAGGAATATGGCACGACAATATCTGATATATACTCAAATGGGTGAAGTGCATGGGTGTGCATTGGATATAATTTACGTGAGCATGAGTGGATGAAGATAATTACGCATGTTTACGCATCCTGAAAATTCATTAGATTGAGAATGTTATTGCCAAGTGACGTGTGCAAAGTTTTGAATGTCGTCCCAAAGTTCATTAAGTCCAACCCGGTGCTAGGGCCACGTTTTCTGATATTGTTTACCGTAGTCAGATTTTGTACATAATATCTTCGCTCTTTCAGTTAATTTTTCAGAGCAGCTCTGTGTGGGCTCATTATCCAAGATAGGTATTTCTGTATGCATTATTTATTCGTTGTTTCATGTATTAATGAAATATTACAGAGTATTAAATCTTAAGAATATATTTGATGCTGGTACAGCTAACCAACGCTACAACTTGCAAGTGACGTTAGGATTGGAATTATATTATTGTGTGCTAGAAAGGGCGCCGCGTCTAAATTTAACTGTGTTCAAAATTAATTACTTGGCTACAATAAATAACAACCATCTTCTTCTACACTTATATTTTAAATATTTTCCGTAGTGTGTATCGGCTTGATGGTCTAGGGGTATGATTCTCGCTTAGGGTGCGAGAGGTCCCGGGTTCAAATCCCGGTCAAGCCCAGCACTTTTACTTTCACCGACCTGTTTTTGTCTAAGCAAGCCAAGGCGACCTTGCCCAAGTGCCTTACGAACTTGTCAGACAACCTGCGTACCACGTCACCCGCAGCCGACCAATGTTAGCACTGCGTCTTATCTGCCCCGCGCCTTATCGTTATTGCGCGCACATGACTGGTCGTGCTGCGCGGTGCAGCTGTCGCTGATTGTTCAACTCCCTGCACAACCCCTTCTTTCATGGGGTATCGTATATGCAGCATTGTAACCGGGCTTTTCGTACCTTAAAATAGAAATTTACCTTTTGAATTGATAAGTTTACCGTGTTTTCTAGATGACGAAACCCGAGGAATTAGAAAAACCTCTCCTACACTTGTAGCCCATATTACCTTAGTAGTAGGAGTAAGGCGCCGTTGGTGATGAAGCGTTTCCTTTGTCATTCCCAAAGACGTTATAGCCGAAAGAGAAGTTGTAAATGAGGGACTAGTACTGGTAATTGGCTTAGGGATCCTTATCTAGAAGAAAATACTGTTTTCTCGGATGCTGTATATTTTCACCCGATTTTCTGGTTTAATTTAGATACTTGACTTAAGCGCGATGTGGTTTGGAATCGCCGTGCTAGCAAACTCATTTACTGCTATTTCTAATAGTCTTGTAGATTAACGTAATCACAAAATGCTTAGACACCTGCTTCGTAGCACCCTCAAAAGAGCAGCTATCTCCATTACCAGATGCACGATCCCACGAGTTGTCGTGCGGAAAGTTCCAACTGTTTCCAAAAAATAGATTGCTCTGTACTTCGGGCTGTCTCGTTCATACGTACTAAAGCTTCGTACATGGATCACTATTTCATACTTTCTACCTGACGTAACTTTGCCTGATGTAATTCAATTCTCCACGGCATAGTTTATCATAGGTAATACGTAACTCTTAATCTATAATGTCCTTCCTACGGGAAATGCAATGTTATCCCTTTATCGAATAAGTGACAATATATAGTCACTTCCATAATGCTATTCCTAAGAATGCATTTTTATGTACTCAGTAAGGTGTTAAGTTATGCTGTGAGAGGTTAATGCGCAGCCGCGCCTGACCATCTAAAGACGGGTTCACACTGCAGTTTATGCCGTGCGGCGTTACTTCTCCATGGCCGAATGCTCAACTGTGTCCGGTTACGACAAGAAAACTGTTAATCTGTTTGAGGCCCAGTTCACTTCGGTGAATTTATTTTAGAGATTTCCGAAGCATCACCATTTGTACCTGATGAGTTTTTGACTTGACGGCCAACATTTTCTCAACGCTTTTAGTAACTACAGAGTTGTTTTATAAATACTCGGCGGTAGTGAGAAGTTCGAACTTATTAGATTACATGAAACAGTTGATAAAGGATGGACCAGCAGGCCCATTCCTAGGTAGGAACCGGGGTTCGAATTGCCTCTACGACAGGAGTCACCAACCAGGGGTGCTCACACCCCCTGGGGATGCGAGTCGACGTTTTAGGGGGTGCAAAATCTTGGATTACTCAGTTCATTAAAAAAATAATTTACATGAACTTGTAATACAAAGTTATAATAATTTAATTTATATCATCATTTGAGTTAGGTATTCATTTCGTAGATGGTGCGAGAACCCATAAGTGGCTAATCAAAGAATTGACAGTCTGCTTTATTACGCAGTCTTAATATAAAAATAAGGGCCATAATAAGTGGCTTTATAAGTACGTCATTCACAGTTAAGTTTGGGAACTCAGCATCACTGCTCTGCGATGTATGCCGATATGTGAAGATGGAACACATAAAAAGTAAGGATCTGAGAAAAAAATATTAGAAAAGCATTTTGTCAACTCTTATTAATAAACACTTCCGTGAGCAGGGAGTGCTGTGGTGGTACACTTCGGCCGCTGGAGTGATGGTGGCTGCGGCATCTCCCACTTCACTCTGGAGGTGCTGCACTCCGGCGTGTGGACCACAGGTACGCACCAGGGGGGGGGGGGCTTTATACTGCGTTTGTCACCTATATTGAATTAAACTTTGAAGTCTCGTAGGAATAACCATCACTGGTCGGGCTCTGGAGTGACGAAAGAATCCACGTGACTGTCGAGGGATAAGGCCACTGCCACACCCGTGCTACAAACAAGCGACAATAAATTTTTTGCACGAAAAATGCAACGTTGGGTAGCGCAATCTTCTGTCCCCACCGACACAACCCAAATCGCGCGATAACCATGCATTGTTGTCTGCCGCATGCGGCATATCTCCCGTAATAATTTCATCGCATCGCTTGTTGCGCTGGTGTAGCCCCTGCCTTAAATGAAGCCTGCAGCTGGATCCTTTCTGTCTGCCAAGATGGGATGGATAGTTTCCAGCTTAAAAGTAGGCTAAATCATAGTTCATAGGTTAAGACCAGATTAGATTATACATAGTTTATGGATTAAGAGTTGATTTAATGACTTTCTCCTGTAGTGAATGCTTCAGATTTTGTTCACATTGTAGTATGAGCGTAGCTAATGCTCCGACTGGGACAGCGAAAGCAAGTTAAGCTAATTTCATTAGCTGTAGGTTATTTGGGGCTTCAGCCATGAACTTTGGTTTCGCCATTTAATGTAGATCGACTTTCGAGTGTTGAACCCAAGTCGTTTACCATTGAGACTTCTGGAGAATCAGTTCTGTTCTGCAAAATCAGATTTTCGTTATCTCAATCGTAATCGGGTTGCGACTCGTGTCTACACAACGATCAAAAGTGGCGGAACCAACGCATTCAGCTGAACTTCCGAAAAAGTTAAAGCTAACGAGTTTAGCTTAATTTGCCCTCGCCGCGCCAATTAACGTGCCATGCTTGTCCCTTTCATTAATTTTCTAATTTCGAAAGACCGCGTTATTTTAATGTTCGGCTTAAATTAATACATCAACTACCTGTGTCTTCCATTATCCCTATTTGAATCGGGTTGTAATATTCGCTGTAAAAGTTTTTCCCGTAGCAATACAGTAGGACAAATGAACCTCACGAGAAAAATAGCATAGCCTTGTGGAATTAGGTTGACCCTATGTGGCCCGGTGTCCTTCATAGATGACGTTACGAACACTGCTGTCCCTAAAAGGAATCGAATTGTAGTTAGTCCTTACACGATTAAATTGTCCGGGATTTCAGATATTGCAATTAGTTCTGCCACTATTGATAAAACAAGGTTAAGTAACATAGGAACTTGAAATACTGTACCTAGTGTACCTATTGCAGTGGGGAGCAGCCTGGCTCCTCAGGAGACCTACACCATCACCGCACCACTACCATCACGAGGTGCCGCTACTGAAGGTGCTGATGACGTCACGCTGCGGGTGTCGGCCCACAGCCCCGCCGGTACCGCTGCTCTTGCTGTTGTTGTTGGTACGTCACTCTTGCTTTTTTACATTTCTTTTAGTATATTAGGATTCCTTAACCCTAATATTACGGTACGCGTCTTCCCATGCGCATGGATCGTGTGTGGGATACATCGTCGTGCATGGGTTCACCTTCTCTAGTCATGTTTTTTTCCCTGTATTGAAACAGTTAATTGTTGCTGGATTAAGGATGCTTAAACTAACTTGTATAACAACTCGAGCTGACTCTGAGAGCACAAACCCCGCCAAGAAATGCAATGCTTTAATAAAATATAGCGTGAAAGGCGTACAAATAGATAGAAGGACTGCCGTATCATCATCAAAATTTAATAATATTTTCCTCCTATAAGTCCCGAGATATTCCTGTAAATTTCATGAAGATCCGTGTATAACTTATGAGATATGTTGTTAAGAGACAAAAAATCAGATACACAACAGAGTTACAGACTGGCGGAGCATCACCGTAATTGAATCATCTCTGCCTTGGAACGCTTCTAACGGTTCCAGGAAATATCACAGAGCTCTATCCGCAACTTAATATTCCTAATGGTAATTGTAAGTTAATACAGATCCGTTCACAACTTCTTGAACCATCTTACAGAGACACAAACTCCGGGCAAAAGCATAACCTCCTTCACGGAGGTAATAAGAGTATTATACCAGACTGTGATTTTACTACAAGTGTTCCTTGTATTCCTACGGGACAGAGTGAGGGGCACAGCCTGGTTAACTCTTTACCGGGCAGATGACCATACGTGATCATTTTTATAACGTTATTTCTGCCAAAAGATTGTTCATACAGCAAGTAAAGGATTACGATAGGGTTATGAGCCATCCATTCTTACACAGCGATCGAGATGAGCTGTTGGAAACTCTGGATCGAGTTGAAGTGGTAATTATTGCTGTGCAAATGAATAAAAAGCATAAACGTGCTACTGGATACCATCCCGGCACTTCCCACGCAGCCCCCTCTTGTCAAAAAATGTTTACCTATCTCCATACGGTGAATTCAAGATGGCGGTTCGCCCGTGGTCGTGGCGATTATCTCTTGTGTTTCTCCTGAGTAAGTAGACTTTGAACTACACAGTTCTGCTTCACGCATTCTTACCCAAATTTCAAATGTCATTTGTTAATAGAATTAGTTAGTTACATCTGTTTACTCTAAAAATGTATCTATCGTTTAACTTGCTGTCCATTCAAGATATTCACGATTCGGTGCTTCAATCAAATTTTCGTATTGCGTTTTTCAAATTACGTGGAGGTCCTTCACCGTGGTATTTCTCTTGATGCAATTAACCAAATTCCAGACGGTATGGTAACTGAATTTTAGGAGAGTAAATGTATTTGGGCTTTAAAAGTTCCTACCTGTAGACCCTTGCTGTTGTTTCCTTGATACTTATTGTAAAATGTTTACCTTTGAGCGCATTGTAATACAATGTGGCGCTGCATCAGTTCTTGTTGACATTCCTAGTCGTTGACAAAGTCCAGCTGAGTAGAGGTTATCAGTTTCAGTAAGTTGATTCGTATGAAATGGCGGAAACTGTGCAAATTCATTTAATGCTATTGGAATAAACTGCTCTTCTTTATTTTCTGTACAATGTTCGCCCTACGGCTTCAATCCAAAATGGCGGCGTGCCAGTAAACGGGAATGTGTAACCTATGTTTTTAATATGTAGGTATTTCTTAAACTTTATTCTAGTAACCTTTGAGTCTTGTAGAAGTTGCCGATTTGATAACATTAGTTATGGCTAAATAGTGAAACTTTTACTATTGTAGAGTTTTTTTGCTTACCGCGTACAGTTCTCTGTATTCTGTTCGAGCTCAGTAAACAGAACCTAGCCTATAAATGCAGAATTAATCCTCTATAGCATTTTTAAATTATAAAAAAGTTGACAAGACTGATTTTTTTACCGTCACTTTAACGAACGGAATCACTGTATTCCCGGTTAACACAAGAAAACGTGTTAAGCTGATGCGGCGTGACGCCATCTTTGATTTCACAACGAAGAGACTTGCTGCGTATTGTTTTCACTTTTATCGGTGTATCAGGCTATAAATTTTACGGAAATAGACTATGCCTATCAAATTTAGGCTATAAGAATATGGCATACGAATGTGACTTCAGACCGATGCGAAATGTTAGCTAAAATATAAAGAAACTATATCATAAGTGAACGCGGGGCGTCATTCATTTGAATGAAGCACACGTCTACGTGTGGACAGCGACAGCAGAAGTTGACCCACGGCTCGTGTTCATTTTCGGGAGTGAACGCGTTGAAATGAGGGACGTGTGAACTGGCATCTGTGCTCCATGCATTAGCTATTACTAAAATTATGTATTAAATTTTATCTAATTAGCTATTGAGTTGAAACTGTAGAAGCGGAACATGAGAGCATATTTACCTCCGTCAAGGAGGTTATGTTTTCGTCCTGTTTTTGTCTGTCTGTTTTTCACCAAAACAACTCAAAAAGTTTTGAACCGATTTTGACGAAATTTACAGGGATTGTTAGGTATGTTAGGAGGAACAGATGATTAACATTTGGTGAAGATATGTTTATCCGTTTGTTTGTCTGCCGCATTTTTCTCAATACATAACTCAAAAAGTTATGGATGGATTTTTATTAAATTAACATTAGTAACTGTTGTTAGGTATGTAACAAAGAGTAAATGACCAAATTTTGGTAATGATCCGTTTGTGTGTTCGTTCGTCTGTCACTGTTTTTAATTTTATGCTTGTTAGCACAATAACTCAAAGAATAACGAATGGATCTTCATAAAATTTATAGGAATTGTTGGTTTTGTTGAAAGTCACAAATGATTAAATTTTGGTGCAGATCGGTTTGTTCGCTTGCATGGTTGACTCATGTTTGTCATAACGTTTTTAAGCAGTATAACACAAAAAGTTATGAACGGATCTTCAAGAAAATTGCACTAGCTGTTATTACTATGAAAAGACAGAAATGATTAAATTTTGGAGTTTATACAAAGAAAATTGTGGTTTCAGAGCCAATTTGAATTTTTTGCTACCGTTGCCTCGCTTGGCGGAGGTATGCGCTCTCAGAGTTCTCTAGTTCTTCTTTTAATTGTTGCAGCGGCATATCTCATATCGTTGCCTGTAAACTGTTTACCTACCCTTCCGGGGGCATAGGATGCGCCATAGGCCATAGGGTTAGGTTAGTTAGGTTCGCCCATCCTATGTTATGGGGAGTAGCGCCCCCAGGGGTGTGTGAAGGATACCTTAGCCATTAGTTAGGTCTTCGGGACGTCTGTTTTTCGTGCCCACGTTGCTTCCTTCCTTTTCATACTCCTTCTGATCTTACTGTTGTCTGTTCTTCCTCTTCTTTCCCGACTTGCTGTTCCCATGCGCGTTGATCCTGTGTGGGAACACCTTCGTGCTTGGGTTCCCCGTATTTCTATCCACATACTAAGTCCCTTCCTTTTGCTCTCTCTGAAAAGCTTAGTACTTATTTAGGGAGGCTTAAATCTTCTTATAATGCCTAATACTCTTTACCCACGCCGTACTAACAAGCCAAGATGGTGGCGCGCCTGTTCTGTTCGCGACTCTGCATGACGTCACTGTTTTTGTGATCACATGGATCTTAGTTCAATTACAGGTGCAATGAAATAAATTGCCAATACCAGAGGTGATGACTTAGTACAAAGATTAGGAATAATCAATAGTTTTGTTTATATTTTGCTGCAGTTTTCCTCTCTTTTTCTGTAAAATGTTTGCCGTTACTTCTTTTGTTAACAAAGTAACGCTACAAGACGTGATCGAATTACTCCTCATTGTTAGCATCTACTTCTTGCATATGCAATGATTCAAGCTCGTTCTTATTGTGTAAGCTTGTGTTTAGGTTAAATTTACAGTCAATCGAAGCCTGGAATATCATACATTTTATACTCTACGCACATGGGCCAAATAGGCTAGTACTGGAGACCAGGTTGGAGAACCTGGGGAAGTAGTAATCAGGCAAAGTCGATTGACGACAAGAATAGTCGGATTTGGTGCAAAGTATCTTCAGTTTGCAGCGTTTGGCTTATTTTGCAATCAAATTATTTTCAATGTCCTCTATTTGGTTAAATGTTCAGTGGGGCGAAGTTGTTTCAGAACTTGAGATAGTTACTCGACGAACAATCGGCTATACAACACAGTGCTGACAATGGACCATAATGACTGCAAGGCTCCCAGTAGACTGGCCAGTGCACCCCGTGTTCTCTTCATTAGACTGACGAAACAATAATGATTTATGTAGTTATTCGTATAACTTGCAAATATCTCAATAATTAGCTACCTCCGCCAAGGAGGTTATGTTCTTGCCGAGTTTGTTTGTCTGTCCAGTTTGTTTGTCTGTCACCAAGATAACTCAAAAGTTTTGGACGGATCTTTACAAAATTTTTAGGGTGTGTTAAGCATGTTCAGAGTAACATATGATTAACTTTTGGTGGGGATCCGTTCAACCGTTTGATTGAATTTTTTGCCTCTTTTTTTTTTCTTAGTACTATAACTGAAAAAGTTATGGACGGATATTTATAAAATTTTTATGAGTTGTCATGTATATCATGAAGTGTGATTGGACAAATTTTTGTGATGATCTGTTCTGGTGTTCATTTGCTTGATTTTTTTGTTTGTTAGGAAAATAGCCTTATCAGAAGGTTATGAACAGATGGATCTTCATGAAATTTGCAGGAATTGTTAGAAATATTAAAGTACATACCTAATGATAAAATTTTCCTGATGGTCGGTTATATATAGTCTGTTTGTGTGTATTTGACTAATGTTTGTCTGCAACATAACACGAAAAGTCATCAACGGATCTTCAAGAAAGTTAAAGAACTGTTGTTTTTGTTAGAAAAAGCAATGGCCATATTTTGGTTCTGATGAATATGAAATCATGGTTTTAGGACCAATGTAAATTTTTTTGTTAACGTTGCCTTGCTTGGCAGAAGGATGTGTTCTTAGAGTTTAATTTTCTACATTGCCACTAGTACTAAGAAATCCCGTCCTATTTTCGCATTGTCGATCAAATCAATGTAATAATGAAAATGTCAATAGGATTTTAGTTGCGAGTGTGACATCCAACTTTGTTAACAACTTCCCATGCTCGTATGGATATGGCCTGTAGCTACGGATATCGGTACCTCTGCGAATTGGTTAGGAACCTCTGGTCCTAGTGGTCCTAGTCACAGACTGTCTTCCAACTGCGTTATGTTTTGACGTGCAGTTGCTTGTACTGCCCTACCTTATTTGTTTTTATGGAGCTCTATGATTTCAGTTTATAATTTTAATTCCATTTACTCGATGTAAGTACTCTAGGTCCAAAGTGAACCTAAATAATAAGACTGCATGAAACTAGTACTGTCTATATCGAACACCTCCTGTACATGTTTCTTATGTGTACGGTACTTTGCAGACAGTGGAGGCAGCAGACTGTTACCGCGACTGGTGGGGGGCGTGCTGTCCCGATTCCCCCCGAGCCCTCAGCTCACCCAGACCTCACCCCGCCTCATAGCCTCAGGTGTCGCTTCCATAACGGCCTTGTGCCTCCTCGTGGCCGCTGCTGCGCTCATCTGTCGCCTCAAACGTTCGTATTTCCTTTCGGAACTTAGTATTTTGTACTGGCATTAGTTATCTAGTTAATTCTAGGGCTGAAGCCGTCGTGTCTGCTTAGCTACTGAGTGCAGACCTCTGCTGTAGACTGCGACACTATTGTTTCTTATTTCCGTTTGATAGGTTTGATAGGTTTATTACACACAAACACATTTTATATTACAAATATTTGGTAAAGTAGTAATACTCTGTAGAATAATGCATTTGCGTAGCCACTGAAAGTTTAACAAACTTATTGG
>LQNS02276866.1:17966381-17981855 GCA_001587735.2 Parhyale hawaiensis
AGCAGGGGCCAAACAATGGGCTGCAATGCAGTGTAGTTAATAATGATAGTATTACCTGATCTTAGTATCTAATGCAACTTTAGTATTAAGCTGTCTCCTGTGTACCATTCCATATGTGTACCTAATAAAGCATATTATTATTATTATACTGTACCGTACTTCTTGTTTGTAGTCTTTTTGCTCCTGCAGGCTTTAGCTAGGTGTCCTTTCGTGTAGCAGGATTTGCATATTATATTTAAGGCAAAACATTCATTGACAAAATGTTTTTCTCTAGTTGAGCATCGAATACAAACATAGTTATGTGGAACTTTCCGAGGAGACTTCTGTAGGCGAGACTTCGTAATATGACCAGCTGATGCTCGGTCTTGCTTATCGCACTAACGGTCAGGTCTTTGTCGCGGTCGATGCCTGGTGCTGCTTGGCGATGACAATACAATAATTATTGTTGAATGTATCTGCATTTTATCACCACTGAGAAGTGAAATCAAACTGGAGCTCCTGGGTCCTGAGATGAACATGTCTCTGCATTAACGATATTTACAATCTTGTGGAATAGCACATTTTCCACAAATCGCGAATAACAGTCGCGTAAGTGTCGACTGATTCTCGAGGCTTCTGTACACGTTCACGAAGCTTCTTGAAGCGTGAAAAATATCATCAGTTTCAAAACAAAGAGAATTCATCTTGACAATATCGTAGAAATTGAACACTTCGCCGTAAAGCACTTCCTAGTAGCACTGTTAAATGTATGTACATATACTCACAACCGTTGCAGTAGCGTAGGACGTAGAATGCAATCTTATAGATACAGATGTACTTCGGAGCTGAGAACGTAACTTCTTCGTAGAAGTTGTGACGAATCTCAGAGGCCTCGTCGCCATTTGTAATATATTGTATTTCTGGGCGTGAGTTCTAGTTGAGTTCGTCACCGTTCTTGGTTGTGCGAGAGAACTTCAATGCCGGGTATTGTTATCAGGCTACAGTCCTGAATGGTGGATAAATATCGTCAAGATCTTCTTGTTTATTTACATCTTATTATACAAGACTTAGAAGATATGATCCAATAATAAGTAGCAAGCATGCTACTTGATAGATGCAGACAACAAGATACAAGGTCTGCATCTAATAAGTGCTGCAACAGAAAGCTGTAGACTATGTGCAGTACTCTAATGCTAGTACCGAATAAGCTGACGCTTGATAGTACAAGCGCCTTAAATTTCTATGATTGCCAGCTTCATTTAGAACATCGGTTGCTTCCGCCGGATTCGAGTCGGAAGTCCTTTGGTAAATTACTGTACGTTAATGAGAATAACAAATATCTCCGAAACTCTGGTTACAGGCTTTGACAGACAGCTTTTACTGATATAGGTTTCGGCCGGAAGGTCATTGAGAATTACGCATGTCGCTCAAAGGCAATGCTGGTAAACCGGCCCCTTTTTGCACGGTCATAAACGACCTGTTAAGTTCTTTATCTTAAAAGCTCTGACCTAAAGCCGGTGGTGGCTACATCCGCCAGGCAAGAACTCGCATGATACAAAGAATGCATCTATACCTATGAATGTTAGGGCTAACACATTGGAATGTACATGCAAAACGCATATATAACAGATAGCATATAATTTACAACAAAAAGTATGACTTTATTGCTAAATAGTGAACTGCCATAACCATACACCGAAAAGTGTTTTTGCAAAGCTAGCACACGCACTTTCCCTACACTGACTACGGAATTTCGATTTTTTTTTAAACTCTTCGATTGGTATCATTTTAGTTTGTCTCGCGTTTGCTGTGTGTATATTTGTATATATATGCTTCCTGTATGTGTTGATCACGTATACACGATAGTCGCTATCCCTACAGTTGTACTTGGCCGCGTCCGTATGTTGCAGTGGCTGTGCGTCGGAAAAATGCCCAAATTCCTTAGCTGTCCTTCTCTACATTTACAGAAACCTTTGAAACTTATGTTTTGCAGGGCCGCAATGCAACCTTCCGACATTGTGCAGGACGAATGTAGGACCAAAGAGTATCGTGTGAACCTACCTTAGCCCTGTACTGGCCACGTAATCCTATACAGTATAGTCACGTTCATAGTGCAATCTTTATGAGAACGTTCTTTAACTGCTTTGTGCGTGTAGTTTTTTTGGGATTACACCTGTATAGTCCAGCGTCAACTTCAACGTCATATGAAAATTCACTTCAATTCCTATGAACCTGTTGACTTTTACTGTGCTGATAGTTTTTGCAATTATACTGTATGTATATTTTTCCCAGGATCGCTCAAACAACTGTAATCTTTCACCGTTTTGCTCAATATGTTGGCACTCGAATGAGGTGGTTCGATTGTTCGCTTCTAGGGAGATAATCTCATTTGATCAAAATTAATTTTTTCACCACTTTATAGTCATTGATATGCGATTCGTCAGTTTTAATCGGCTTCTAAAAACCAATCACCGGACGATTGCGTTTGAAAGTGATCTTACTCTCGTCGGGATATCCGTAAACTGCTTCACAGTTAGGAAAAGAAAACAAAGCTTAAAAAATATTCTGTATATCGTAGGTTTATTTTATAAGTGTGTCCGGTAGTCCCGAGTACCTACACAGTACAATCGTATCGTTAATCATGAAAAAATTATCACGTATGTATTCTATCACTGAGGAGTCAGCACAATGGTAGGGTCATTCAGTACTATAGAAAACTGCTACCGATGTTCATGTGTTGTCAATAATTACGACTTCATACAAGTACAAATAAAAGGCACTTTTTGCAAACACTGCCTCTGTTCTAAAAAGCAGTTTTGTGCTTCTTTGACAGTCACAAAAAATCTGATCCTTTTTACTAACCCCTGTACAATTTGCCCCGAAAGATGGATGGATAAACAAAGTTTACCAAACATACGATTTTCCCTACTTACGTATATCGACTCGTTCGTATTGTTGTGACGATATTTTAGTTGCAGTCAAATCCACTGTTATTTATATACAGAAAAACGTATTTACAATAAAAATATCCACAAGCAACTGTGAATATTGACCAAGCAACTGTGCAAGACCTGACGGCGCCGCTACTTCCTCCAGTTGGGCAAAGGCACAGATAGTCGGTTCTTATGGAAATCACACAGCTTCCAATAATGCAGGTAGTTTTCCTGAGCGTTAAATGGTTAATTGAGCGGCTTCCTTATACCAGAGCGCAGTTCCATCGATGTTTTGAAGCGGAAGAATTCTCTGCTTGACGTGTAGGCAGACACGTACGCTCTGCATATAGGACATTTCCTGTGACAAAAAAAAAGAATATTAGTGTCTGTTTGGCGCTGTTGCGCACCTCCCGCTCACTATAATAATATACTTAGGCCACATCCAGGAGCTTCAATAGAGGAGGAGGGAGCTGTGCGGCCCATTCAAAGATTTGCCAGCAAGTCATCGAGATTTTTTTTTGGCTGCGAGACGCGTTCATGAATCTCATTGGTGGAAGGGACTGGGAAGCAGAGAGTTTTACGGGAGAGCAGCAGACTAACGGAGTAACTGATCTGCGATTGGTCCATACGGCGACTGGCTGCAGCCATAAGCGACTCTTGAGCTTCACGGGTGAGGCTCCTGCATGGCTCCCTCTTCTCTCTAGAAGTTCCCTGGGCCACACTATGCATTCACAGAGACAAACTGATGGGGAAGGGGATGTGAGACTCGGACGTCATTTATGCTACCGTATCTATGCTTTCGAGTTGAAATATATTTAGAAACAACATGACAGCTGCACATCCTAGCAACCAGTTGGGCGTGGGAATGCATATGTGGCCCCGGCATTAGTCAGCTATTTAGTCAGCTCAGGACACAACTGCCTCGACTCAATGGCTTTCCTAGTGTTGCTAACCCTCGTCTTTTTTTATTACCCTTAGGGGTCACAAGGTTTGCTTGGCCCTTCTACAGTATATTACCAGGGTGTCTACTAGGTCATAAAAGTCATAAAAAGTAATCAAAACTGGTTGGTCATAATAAAGTCATAAAAAGTAATAAAATTCACTCACAGGTAATAATTTTTTTTGTCAATCATCTGACGATTGGAATTCATGGATATTTTATCATCTTAACCAACCGCATACAGTAGGAGAAATGATCCTACTTGGTACTTCAATGTATGCTGTAATTGCTACTTTTCTGAAATCACTAAACATATTACTAAATGTTATTAATTCCATTCATTGTTTGATTATAAGTAGCTAGTTGCAGCTTAAAACAATTGAAGCATGAAGTATGAGGGACCCTATGAAACATAGAAACAATATATATTGAGCTTTACATTAATAACAGTTATAAGAGAGATTACTCTCACCTAAGAAAATGAAATCGTATTTTTGGATATATAATATAAGGTCATTAAAAAGTCATAAATATTTATCCTGAAAAGTCCTAAAAAGTCATAAAATTTTCCTAACAATCTTCAGTAGACACCATGAATTTACGGAGAGTCTTTTCTCTCGCGGGGATCTCGAAGATTACCAATCTTTAGCATCGGTTATAGACCGTTAGGATATCTTTCTAGTCGCACCCAATTTACTTCTTATAGTAATACTTTTCGTCTCTTCGTACTCTCATTTCCCTATTTTGTAGTTCCCATGCGTGTTGATCTAATTTTTTTGGGGAGAGTTTTCTGCGTGCTTCCACATTTTTAGACGTGTTATGTGATCCTTTCTCATTTCTAAATGAAACGCCCTGTACGGGCTGGAGAGGTATAAACTAACCTGTAGGCTGAATGATGATCCGAGTCTGTTGCAACAAAGAGGTAATCTTAGTGCCAAGATACAAGGACACACTTCACAACACTAGATTAAAACAAACCACACCCAAAACAGTCATCCCACATTGATGAGTTCGTTCAATTTAGCACGCCATGAAGTACCAAAGCCGAAAAACGACTAGACTTAAGTTCATCACGATCAGCAGATATGCTACTATCCTCTGATACAAAATGTAACTAGAACACCTCGGTGGCGTAAGACCATCACCCGCGATGGGAGCAAATTTCATGGCGGTCATTTTTTATGGCTTACTAATCCTAGATTTCTGGCATGCGTCACATCTAGGACAGCCTACCAAACTCCCTGTAAAAAATCATGAACATAGCTCAACTCCTTCTACTTGTTTCTGGGTGGGAAGCAAATTTCATTGCCGTCAATTTTTATGGCCAGCTAATCCAATTTTTTCCGTTTTTGCATTGGTGACACCGAGAACAGCTCACCAGACTCCGTGCAAAAAATCATGAACCTAGCTCAACTCCTTCTACCTTCTTTTGGGTGGAGAACAAATTTCATCGCAATTATTTTTTATGACCAGCTATTCCCAGTCTTTTGGCATGGGTCACATCGAGGGCCAACTTATAGACTCTGCAAAAAATCATGATCATAGCTCAACTCCTTCGACCACTTATTGGGTGGACAGACAAATATAGAAATATATATACAACTAGACCGTCTCGGTGGCGTAGACCATCACCCACGGTAGGGGGCATATTCAACAAAGTCATTTTTGATGAACGAGGCTAGGGCAGAGAATTCCTTCCTACAGGTTAGCTCTTCAATAATAACAATAATAATAATGATCTGCCGCGGTGGAGGCAAATTCACCCGGTTGAGAAAAATTCAACGCCGCCATTTTTTTATGGCCAGCTAGGTCTAGTTTTTTATATGGGTCACATCTAGGTCAACCCTCCAAACTTCCTACAAAAAATTATAAACATTGCTCAACTCCTTCGACCACCTATTGGGTGGACAGAAAAATATGCAAATATATATACATACTTAAATCTTCAACGAAAACATTATTACCTCTCTCACTTTGTTTGCGGGTGATAATCACCTCTCTCACTTTGTTCGCGGGTGATACAGAGCCAAGCGACTATTACGATGCAACCTGCGAGTTCACAACAGATGTCTTGACTCGACAGAACAATACAACTCGATATTCATTGAAGGCAACACCAACGATCCCTCCATACCTGCAGGATATACTCTCACCAACTGGAATTCAGAAGGGGTGACACCACACTACCCACAAATGTACCTGAAACACTCTACTCTCGCGCGAACCCTGATTAGCTCTCTCGATATCCATCAAAGATGAAACAATAGACAAAAAAATGCTCAGAACATAAATACATAAAGAGTGGAAGAGGTTCCAGGAAATTATACTGACGACATATCAGCCCTTGCAAGACCGCTTCAGGAATACGTCAGCCCCATACCGTCCTATTTTCTTCGACACAAACAACGAGCAATTGCAAATATTGCCATTCGCGTAGCCACCAGCTGCACGCTGGATACCATCACACTCCACGTACGCGTAGAATCGAACATACTACGAATGAAATAACTCGCACTACACGCCATACAATTCAGGCAAGTCCGCAGCTAATCATACATCCTATGCGCAGATTTCTCAAAGAACGGCCACTCAGACACCTAAGTCCCCACGAAACAAACCTTACCATATACTGTATAACAGTTTTACTCCCCAATACACATCACAAAATAATAAAAGAAAAACTATGTAAAGCTCACCGAAACGGTGCAAAACTAACCCAATGTCCGACGTCCAAAATAATGAACAAATACAGCCCTAACCGTCGACAAAGAGGAAGCTACACTAACGCAGAGTAGCGACATAAAGAGAAATATAATATGTTCCCTGTACTAAGCAAATGCAGGGGAAAAAATAATAATAATCACCCGGCGTCTCCTCCCCGTGACCCGTTTAGAAGCAGCACATGTGATGCATCATCTCTCAAAATAAGACATTTATACAGTCAAATGCATACTCAGCTAGCGAAAAAGTGCAGTATTCCCTCTGGTGAGAAATAGTTGGTGAATAGAACATTCGAACTTATTGGTCGGAAATACTTGATGCAGACAAGTTGCAACTTCGATAAGATAGTATTGTTTGAAAGAAAGTACTGTACAGTGTAACTATCTAGATCATGTATTTCTGATATTGTTGGAATGCCAAATTTTAACTAGGAACCGTATTTCTTCTGATTCAGAAAGTTGTTGCAACATCTTGGATTGCACCCAGGTTCAGCTTACGAACTTTCAACTGAATTGCTTTATTCTTTCTTGTGACGACTGAACGTACATTTCAGATTAGCAGCATCTTTATTTTCTCTATTTATTTCGTCATGTGGGTAGTTTCAATAAATTAAATATCGTCTGAAGAAGAAACAGGCATGGTTGTATATACCTGTGGCCGTATGAGCTTTAAGGAATAATTTTATTGTTCACGACATAATAAGCTGATGTTTATTATAACGCCCAAAGATCAAAAGCTGTTTGCGCAATGCAAAATCATGTGCAGTTTGCTACTTGTGCCAAAGTTTTCCGACCAGAGGGAGTATGTATCCAATATACCAAACAATACACAGGATTTCATCAGACGTGACCCCATGTGTCTTGCAAACAACCGACACCCACAACAACCAATATCTCTTAGTAGTATTAAGAGCTCTGCTTGTATTTTTCCTGACTGCGGACCAAAACATGGGAAAGTAGACTGCGTGGTATACTGTGTTAATTCAGAAAAAGATGATCGGCGGGAGTGGATATTATATAAACACTAGGGGCACGGGCAGTCATTATAAATGGCGGTAGAAAATTAGCACCTCAGGAAAACCCTCGCTGTCTCCTGTGCTCATTACTGTTCAGAGGGCTTCTTTAATGAAAATTCAGCATTCTGCCTAAACAATTGGATATATATGTTGAGCGCGATCGCGCTGCGCAAACGATCGATCGATCGTTCAAACGCCTAACCTAACCTTACCTAACCTAACCCAACCCAACCTTACCTAACTCAACCTAACCTAATCTAACCTAACCCCATCTCACCATTGACTAAAATTGACGGTGCCCGAAATTTCAAAATAAAAAAAAAAAAAACAGGCCTTGCCTCCCCTAACCTACCCGATATACTCAGAAATAGAGGGAAAGTTGAAGAAAAACATTGATTAGGTTAGGTTAGGCGTTTGAACGATCGATTGATCGTTTGCGCAGCGCGATCGCGCACAACATATATGTATATATTATGAGGCATAGGTAAGTAATATCTCCCGTAGCAACTTAAAACAATGAACATGTCCAGACAGGCAGACTCAGGTCCTTCAGCTGGAGCGCCCAAGTGCGACCCACGTATGCAAGATACCGGTAGTCTTCGGCACCTGAATTTTCTCCTATCTTATTCCCATAGAGCGTGATAGGAAAGATATAAATATAGTTGTAAATAAATAAAAACACAATGTGAATTATTATATAGTACTAATTTTTTTGAAATAGGAATTAAAATCTCATGACGGAAAACCTTAGACTTTAAAATATACACATAAACACTAATTTATCGTGCAAGTGAAAATATTTAGAACTAATTTTATATACGCGATGTAGAAATGATTTGAAGACGTTCAGCTTGAAATTACGCGAAACATAACGAACGAATATTATTCCTAAACCCGAAAATGAATCCTCGCGAAATGTTGTTTTCCTTTACGACTGATAGATTCCCATATAAAAGAAAAACTTGTCGGTAATGAATGAAATAAATATGCTTTACTATGTACTCATTGAGATATGGTCCATTAGGCACAGCTTATTATGGATCACCTTGAGTAAGGTGTTATCCAACTTTTTATCCTGATCTGGAGATGGACACAAAGAGTGCATTTCCTAGTCCTGACTTTGAGACAATCAGTATGTTTTTGAGGATATATCGTACCTGCACTTGTTAACCACGGCACAATCATCATTCTACAAAACATGTTATTATAGGTTACCCGTAGCCGTCCAATAGACTTCTGTTTAAAGTTCGACCAAAGCGAGTTACGGTACATGGGATAGCAATATAGCTCTACTGTACAACCGCTGGCATTTAACCTTTACCAAGCAATGCTCGAACTTCCTGATTAGCTGGTTAACAACTGTTGGAGTTTTTGTGTTTTTTTTTATATCGTGTATATCACGAAAATCATCGGTTATTTTACAATCTAGGGAAGAGAAGCTGTCCACATTAAAAGTGAGTTCGATACCATCGAAGCGAGTGACTTTATTTTATCGTAGGAAAGGTTTCACCATCTAAGTTTGATGTAGATGCAGACAGTATATCAGCAACATAGTATTCAATCAGATTTAGCTAGCTCCGTTCTCTGCTGCAATGGGGAAAGGCAATTACCATGTCATCATCACAACTGAGTGCATTTACTGCATTCCCGTTAATATGGATCCCTACTACTCCAGCTGCGCCCAGTTGAGGGTGGATACTATCAATGAATACTGTTTATTAAAAGGAATAGGGGATGGTAAGCCCGCTTGTATGCCGTTAGTCTTACCAAACGCTGGTGACATTGCCGTTCTCTGTTTCACATAACACTTTTGAATTTAAAACCAATATTATAGTAGCGTCTCAACGAAGCATGCGCTGAAATGTTCTCTCCCACCGACCATCTCCTTGTGAACTAACACTGTAAATCACGTATTTGAATTCCGATGTTTTGGCCCGCAGTCCGAAAATACAAATAGAGCTCTTATAGCTACTAAACGAAACTATAAGCTACATTCGCTTTGAAATCAACATTTCGTGAAACAAGTTCTGACGCAACGATGGAGTGGTAGAAAAATGAAATACCAACTTCACTGACATCACTTATTTCCTCCTCTTTCGATGGAAATATTTACAGATGACAGTGGACTCCCGTGCAGTTGCCGGAGTTGAGCCGTCCAAGTGAGGGGCTTGTCTGCCCATGGTCCGGGAGGCTGGGCAGTTTAGCCAGCTAGCCCTTCAACGTCGGCCATGGTACGGAACTGTCGAACAACAGAGTTGCTCGTGTTAGTTCCGAAATTCCGTTATTAGACAACAATGGAAAACAATGCAAATAATATGAGAGATTTCATGCAGCCGAATATTTTTTTCGGCTACAGAATGTGCTGGGTTATAATAGTTGACATCAACAGAGTTCCCAGCCATAACTGAAAATCCGGGAAATCCATGAAACGTAAGGGAAAATAAAAATTGTGCTTTAAATCATGGAAAAGTCATGGACTTTGAGACAAACATTGTCAAATCCTTGAAAAATAATGAAATTTGATTCTCCGTGGTCAAAGACGCAAACTTTTCTTTCAATTTCAAACACAAAGAAGTTGTTAGAAAGCTATAGTGTCTTTTTAGTGTACTTATGTGATTGTGGTACACCGAATAGCACAAAGTGAGTATAGCGCCCCTTGCCTCCAGAGCTCTACCTCTTTTTACGCTATAATGTAGCCTAAGTTAACAGTATATCTATAACTTCAATAGTTTCTTATTTGTTGAGATAGCGGACATTCAGGTTCCATGATTTCATTGGTTTATTAAGCGTTTCAACTGGATTTTAATATATATTTGGCCGAGCTTTCGACAGTCTAAACGAAAGTTCGGCCAAATGTGTATTAAAATCCAGTTGAAACGCTTAATAAACCTTCGAAACTTCAATAGTATTAGCTACAGTACGCATTCAAAGTCAAATATGTCTAGAATGACTAGGGCACGTGCAACCTCCGGTGATCTTACCTCTTTGCCGTGTCTGGATGACTGTACATTCTCGGCGCGCACTTCATACACACAAGATGGCGGCAGCTGTCGGTAACGGCGTATTCGTCGCAATTTGCTGTTAAACACACGGGACAAATTGCGCCTTCCATATTTTGTATAAGCTCCCTTGTAGACATGCCAAACACTTTTTTTCTGAGTCGTGATGGTTTTTTTGAAAAATCTAACTCGCTCTCGAAAGGATATTCTATTAGTAAGAGCGTGTAGAGATCTTGCCGAATTTCTGCTATGCTTTGTCCAAGTTCCCATGCTATTTCTTCACGTCTCATTACATGTAAGACTTGCCAGTTTAGGTCACTGAGGTAGTCTATAACGTTGCCCGCTGTAATTATCATAACTTCTGGTCTTTCAGTGGGGAAATATCCTTCGTTTCTTATACGTAAACTAATGGTGCGTAACACGTATCCTGCGTCCCGTATCGTCTGTTCTATCATCTGCAGCGTATCTTCTGTACAGTTTCTTATTGCTTCTATGTCGTCTTCTGCTATTTCTGCTTCCGGTATGTCCCTTGCTTCGTCTTCAGGGTGTTCAGCGCATAGAACTTTCAGGTTTTTGGTGCTACAGATTATTTGCCACAACAAATTTAATTCCGCGCTCATACATGCATCTCTTTGGTTGACATATTCACATATCTGCTGTATGTACTGAAGCGCATGACTGAAGCACAGGCCTTCCGGCGGCAAATTTCTTACGATTCTTTGCTCTGCGATCTCGTCCTGTAAGAAACAAACATAATCGTTAGGGTGTTACAATGTAAACGAGGATTCATGAATGTCGTGACATAATATCGCATGCGTCTCTTCGTGCCCAACTGCATACCTTGTCGAGGGGGCAGTGACTTCTCTTGATACAACAAAATACTACGACCTACAAATTTTTATTCTCTCAGGAAATATGAAAATAATCGAACCCATTTATGATAGTACGTTATAAAAAAGGATACAATCATACAAGTGTGACGTGCATCTTTCCATGTTTTATATTATTATAGCCTCACACACGTACACGACGCTATACATTATGACGGCCCACTCCTCGCTATTGAGACTGATGGCAAATTGAGAAAATCTCGATGTATAAATTATTTTCCCGTCAACATAGCAACCTGGAATACATAAGACACTATATTTGGAGACGCAAGGAATGTATCTATTACGAAGAAGCATGCATGTATGAGCACTGGCCAATAATAAATTCTAGAATCTATTTTACCAATTTTAGGTCATTTTCGTCTCCTAAGAGTCTACTATCATCGTCCATAATTGATATCTAGCTACAAAATCACGTTTCTTGCCGATAAACACATTTCTTGCATCACCAAGAATAGTTTTTATTTCATTGTGATTGATCTGCTGACTGAAAAGTTTTTTATCGAAGTTTACTCAATTTACCATCAGCATCACCTGCTATAATTTGATTGGGGAATCAAGCATCGTGTGGTGTATGTTATATTACTTAAACTCCTATCTGCCACGGCATTTCTGTCGGTCGATAATAATTAATTTTATAAAGATTGATATCTTACGAAAAGCTAGGACGGTAGAGCTGGTAGTGGACCAGTTCATACTTGGGCTGTTAAATGATATCTTTACTATGCTTTGGAAAATATCTTTCCTTTGATAAGTATGTATTGGCGTCCTCTAGCTCCAGAAGGCTAATCAAGAGGGACTAAACTTTAGGGGAAGTTGCTGCAGAGGAGGAAGAAAGCTCGCGCTGTATACAATTATGGTATAATTAGGCTTTTAGACCTATGTAATGAATAAGTATGGATTCCTATGTTCTGTAGTGCAAAATTCGTCGCTACGGTGTTTCGTATGCACACAGCTTTGAAGTTTGAGAAATACAAACAAACGCTAACGTGGTTTAGTTTCAGTTTTACAATTCTGATCATATATGCAGCTATATCTTGAATATTAGCTCCCGAAACAAGCTTGCTGCGTTTCTCAAAAAATAAATAAATAAATAAATGAAAAGAGAGAGAGAAAGAGAAAAAAATCAAGAATTGATTGCCCCGCCCGCAAACTTAATCGAAATTCGACTCACCCTCGAAAATATATTCTATAAATAACAGCGAGTAAAAATCTTGACGGAATTCCGTTAAGATTTTTCAAAGTTATAACCCTTCATACATATATCTCTATAGAGTGGTTGGATGTCAGCGGCAGGGCAAGAGGGTTCAATCTATATGCTATACCTGTTGGTTATATCAATATTTCTATCAATATTAGATGGCAGGTATTCGCAGGCACTGAGCTGTCTAATAGTTACGCAATTATTGGCACATATTAATCGATCGTAGCCTTACATTACTTGCCAGCCAGAGGAAGAGGGCGCCCAGAAAATGAGAAGTTGACGCAAGCGGGGACGTTGATAATACTGGAGACCGGCTGGATGCATTTCTTCCATCAAAAGTGAAGCGGAAGTATCCGATTAGCATCCAATTTGGTTAATATATGCTTTTTTTATATCGAGACCTCGAGTGAAGTGATTTCAGATCAAGACTTGATAGCGTTGGCCTTCATAAAACATTTTCTATCGATTCGAAGTTTGTTGATACGATAGCACAGTCAGTACTGTACTGCTATTAGACAAGGGTTGCATTCCGCACAAGGGAGGTTTTGTCTATTAAGAGAAAAGCAGGTTTCTGTAATAGTGAAGGGAATACTGCAATTTTTTTGTGTTTCCATTACAAAGAGCACACCCATAACTATGAAGCGCTGGCAATCGAGTGCTTAGTAATTGCAATATTGAACATATAATTGCTTTTAATAAAATTTATTTTACACATTCTGTTCACATTTTTTTTAACAAAAATGGTTTTTCATTTCCTCTCTGTTTTTCCTTGTAGCGATATACTGAATGCACAGACATTATACGTAATACGTTAGTTGGGTTGCACTACCTGTCCGTGGTGGCCTGAGCGGGAAGTTCTCATAAAAAAAATGATTATAAAGTGTACACTATCAAACTTTAATCACAGGCCATCATACCCTCGCTGAATATATAACAAATGGATTCTTTCCTGTCAAAACCCATGTTTTCTTTCAGTGTTACACGTAGAGTTTTCTCGTATTATTTAGTCGGAGGTATTTTAATGTGTCAGCGAGGGCGAAAAGAAAAGAAAAAAGCATGGAGTACATATTTAAGTAACAAACCTCGCTCTCACGTGGAGTGAATTCATATGAATAACAGCGGAATGTTACGAGTCCTAACATCGAAAACAATCTTAATTGAAGTACAATATAAATATCCCGTATATAATAAAATGGTATCTTAATTTAGTCGATACCTATGTTTGCTTTCATTCGTCGCATAGAATACTGTAAATTCAAACTTTGATATGATACTGTTTCGGCGTTTCTCTGATTATGATTTTTTGTCACTAAGACTTTGATAAATATAGTGGTACATAAGTCAAAATGTTTCGTTTGTAGCCATATGAACAATGTTAACGAGAGCACTCTAAGAGCGCATACCTCCGCCAAGCGAGGCAACGATAAAAGTTCAAATTGCCTCTGAAACCATGATTTTCTTTGTATAAACTCCAAAATCTTTTCATTTGTGGCTTTTGATGGTACTAACTGTTTATGCAATTTTCTTGAAGATCCGTTCATAACTTTCTGAGTTATGATGCTAACAAACATTATGACAAACATAAGTCAAACATACAAACGAACCAACCGATCTGCAACAAAATTGAATTATTTATGCCTTTTAACACTACTAACAACTCCTATAAATTTCATAAAGATCCGTCCAAAATTTTTGAGTCATTGTGCAAACAAGCATAAAATCAAGCACAGTGAGAAACGAACGAACAAGCGGATCATTAAAAAAATTTGGTCATTTACTCCTCGTGATATACCTCACAATTCATGTAAATTCGTAAAAATTTATCCATGACTTCTTGAGTAATGGCATTGAGAAGAATGAGGCAGACAAACAAACAAACGAACGGATGGACGGACTTTCATCAAAAGTCAGTCATCTGTTCCGCCTAACCTACCTAAAAATCTCTGTAAATTTTGTCAAAATCCGTCCATAAATTTTTGAGTTATCTTAGTGAAAGAAAGAATACGAGACAGGCAAATAAACCTGATGAAAACATAACCTCCCTGGCGGAGGTAATAAGTAAGATTTAGCAATGGAATGGAGTGTCAAAGAAAACCGAATTACTGTTATTCATCTTTACAAGGCAGGACATGACAACTGTGCCGTCTTCGAAGCGCTTAAACCAAATTTCATCACGAATTAGTGTACAATAGTTGTCAATTTAAAATTGAACAAAATTTTCAAACTGTGCCCAAAATATTTATCGCATAATTGCCATTGTTATATGTGCGTGTAGTTCTTGATGTAAACTAGAGCACTCTGAGAGCGCATACCTCCGCCAAGCGAGGCAACGATAGCAAAAAATTCAAATTGGTTCTAAAACCATAATTTTCTTTGTATACACTCGAAAATCTAATCATTTGTGTCTTCTGATAGTAATAACAGCTTGTGCAATTTTCGTGAGATCCGTTCATAACTTTGTGAGTTATACTGGTAACAAACGTTATGACATACATGAGTCAAACATACAAACAAACAAACCGATCCGCACCAAAATTTAACCATTTATGTATTTCATCATTTCTAATAACCCCTATTAATTCCATAAAGATCCATGCATTATTATATGAGTTATCGTGCTGACAAGCACAAAATTAAAAATAGTGACAAACGAACGAACGGATCTGTCCGAGCATGCGCTCGGCGGGAAGAGGGATGAAGAACAAGACGGACTTGGACAAAACACTTCATTCACACATCTTCTTTACAAGTATAGTATACATATATAGGTAGGTAGGTAGGTAGGTAGGTAGG
>LQNS02276866.1:18025640-18042599 GCA_001587735.2 Parhyale hawaiensis
TACATTCTACTAACATAATGGCAATAGCTCATAGAGGACCGGGGTGTAAGTCCCGGTGTCTTTTTGGGAATGGGCCTTTTGGTTCGTCTACTGCCGCCTATCTAATCTAATCTAATCTAATCTTTTAGGCTCTTTATCTTAAAAGCTCTGACCTGAAAAAGCCGGCGGTGGCTACATCCACCAGGCATGAACTCGCATGACACAAAGAAGGCTTCAATACATTTGAATGTTAAGGCTAACACATTGGAATGTTGTATATGCGAAATGCATACATAACACTACCGTTACTCATGTTTTGAATTATTTGAACTAAGAATTTTCCAACGTACCTCAGTTTCAATTACTGGAGATTTTCCTTTTCCGGTCCTTTAAACCATCGATTTACGTATTTTTTTTTTATGCAGAAGCGCGCAATTGAAACGCTTACCATTTTGCTGATGTTGCCACTCTGACGAGGCGGAGTCGATTAGCACGCGTCGATCGAGATAGTCATATTCGATCAATATTAATTTTTCCACGACTTCATTCCTTTATATGCTACTCGTCATTTTCCAGTGTCAATCAGCAACTGCTTCCGTATCAAAGAGACTGAACTTTTCATGGCTTCAACGTCCGTAAAGTGCTTCACAGAATCCAGCTCGGAAAAGAAAACAAAGCGTCAAAAAGATATTCTCTACGTTGTATATTTTTTTATTTACAAGTGTGCCCAGCCGTCCGAGTACTCAATATAATCTCTTCCCTACAGTACAGTTGTGACGCCATATACTTGCAGTCAACTCCACAGTTTTTTATTTCAGAAACACGTATTTACTATAAATATATACATAGACGACACGTAGAGGCAACTGTGAGAATTGACCGCTAAAGCAGTTTTATAGGACCTTAGGGCGCCACACTTTCATCCAATTGTGTAACGAAGTTGATGAAAGCGATCACTTCCATGTTGTTTCTCATGGAAATCTCTCTGCTTGGAACTCAACCGTCATCCATATCGTCTTGATGAGCGTCTGGTGGTTGATCGAGCGGCTTCCTTATGCCGGAGCGCAGTGCCATCGATGTTTTGAAGCGGAAGAATTCTCTGCTTGATGTGTAGGCAGACACGTACGCTCTGCACAGAGGGCATCTCCTGTAACGAAAATAATGGATATAAGTGTCAATACGACTTTCTTGCTGCTCAACTATAATCAAACCAACGTAAGGAGTCCAATCTTCGTGTCTTAGAACGCAAAGCTGCTTGGCTAAATCTCACTCATAGGTGCGCAGTATAAGTTGTCTTAATCGATAAAATTATACTTATATTTGAATACTGAAAGTGCATTAGTCAGAAGATTACATTTGGCACTGCTGCGTTCAATTAAGCCCCTCCCCTAAAGGACTGCTTACGCTCGTTTGAATGTAGCACTTACTATTACGACTGCCACTTTTCTAAGTTCCTAAAATATACGAGTTTTCCATGAGCTTCTAAAATAAGCCTCTTTTCTGCTGCCCTTACGAGTCCTAGGGTTGAGCATGCCGTTCCTGCAGTACTGTATATATACATGTATAAGCCTATACTGGAGAGTTTTCCCCATAGCTGCAAGTGGATTTCGTTAAGTTACTTTAGCTTCAATAGGCAACTGGAACATTTTTTCTTTCGTGTTCACTTTACAATATACTTTGCTGCTGCTTTCATTTTTGATATCTTTGTTAGTTACATCCTCTTCTTTCCCTACTTGCTGCTTCCATGCGCGATTATCCTGTGTTGAGAACACCCTGGGGCATGGGTTCCACGTTTCTGTGAGAACATGTTATGTGTTCTTTTCTCTTTCACTTTTCGAACGCCTCTGCAGTGGCTGCTGAGGTGTGATCTAATCTATGTGCAAAATTGATGCAGCATTTTTGCTGAGGGTACACAGGCAGAGTGCTCTCTGTGCATCATACGATGACAACCAAAAGAGAGGTCCCCGCTTAGATGAGCTACTCCACTCATCGCAACCTGCAAGCCAGTCACGTCTGGTATATCAATTCCAAACAACAAGATTAGATATGGCTACAGATATCTTACTCTTTATGTATACCAAAGTGAAAATGACCAAGCAGCTACTGTAAGTCTGCAACCCAATTTACAAGTTCTCGACAGACGTGCCCGGACCAGACAGAACAACGTAACCCGAAATTCATCTAAAGCGGAAGAATACTGTCACCTCACTGAATATGCGGCCATTGTAAGATGGACCCTAGAATGCGCCAACTCAATTTATTCTCCAATTATCTACGCCGCAAACAAAACGGACGTGCAAATAATCTAAAACACATCATCATGTATTGCCACTGGCTTCACGCTTTCTACCGAAATTCCACACTCATGCTACATGTAAATATATGCCTCTTAACAACCAATAACCGAACACTCCATATTGGTGTTTACCAACCAACCCCTTGGTAAATTATCCCAGTGGGGTAACAGGCTCGAATCGTTGAAGTGATAAATGTTCTATGGGAGAATTGGCAGCCTGACCCTAGCGCCCTGGAAGGCCTGTGGAGTTCATTGTGTGACTACGAAAAATGAACAACGCTCGATGTTGCCTGGTGTGCATTCAATGGGTTAAATTAAAAATTGCGTTTTGATTTATTCACTTAGAAAGGTTGAGAAACACTGCTCTACACGATCAGAGCAGAAAACTATTCGAATCTCCGCCGTTGAACGAACAGGACTACATTCAAAGTTTATTGCATCATAGTGGAGATTTAACACCGGGAAATAGGCTACAACAGACAAAAACAAAAATAGGTAAGAGCTAGATGGAGCAAAAAAAAAAAATAATAATCTGATGACAGACATGAAAACAAACTGAATAGTAAAGGTTAAGTCAACTTGACTGCACCCCCTACTAAAAAAACCTACACGCACTGGTTCGTGCTCCATATATAGGCAACGGGCCCCCAAAAACGGCACGGCTGCAATCAACCATATTATCAAGAGCTATGTCACCATTGATGGAAGGCACATCTTGAAAGATCCAAGGCAGCTCTGTCCTCTAGGAGAACCCTGTCTCGTGACTCACGTTAGACTGAGGAAGACGAGACCGCGCCTCCTGTGGTTGGAGACGCCGTGGAGGGACACGAGCCCTACCCATCAGCCTGCTCCATCACGAGGCGCTGTTGGGCAAGGACATACAGAATATGTATATCTACCAGATTATTATTAGCAACGTGGGTTTTATGTATCTACAATATAACGAAAGGATCAATGTGTATTGATCAGGTTAATGATGTGCCTATATTCTGTCACACTTGAAGAAAAACGGCGCACATCAGGCTAGGCTACTGATAATGGCAAAAAAGTGTACGGCACCCGATATTTGATGAGTTTCTTGCATTGTCACCGTAGAAATCGAAGCACTGAAAACGTGGAGCATCCGTTCATTCTCTCATGCTTCCTAATTCTCAGTTTCCTCCATGCAGCACTTGTTCTTTTAATTGACTTATACAATTCGTTGAAAAAGCAGCTTTTCGCTGAGCAAAAAAGTTTCAGCGTACATGATATCCTGCCCTGTCCATGATACAGAGTCGTAAATAATAATTCGGGTAATGATTAGCAGCCTGCATTATGCCAGGGGAAGGAAACGAAGGTCTCGCTGCTGAGCAGGTGAGAATCCGAGAACGGTCATCCCATATTTTCTTTTAGTTGACAGTTATGTAAACGAAAGATTGACTCTGGAAAAAATATCTCGATTGCATCGCCGTTATTTTGTACTGTCGGGTGCACTAGTTTCTTAATATTTTTCATGCCACGCATAGCGGGAATCGGAGAAAAAAATTTGGAGCCTTGGTGAGGACATTGCGGTATCCATGATCCGGGGTTGCACCTAAACCTGAGCTCATTTGCATGAACATATTATTAAATGGAAAGGTGATACCGGAAATGCCAATTGACTGCGTCATATATACTAGATGTACTAGTATAAAAGAAAATCCTAATGAAGCGTTTTAATGTTCTTTATTGCGGTACAGGTTTTGGTGCAAAAATTATGACTCCATACCTTTAGACTTGATCTGCCATTAAAGCAACGGATATGCTGTCATGAGCTTGGTAGAGAAAAATTTGCATCCTCCAAGTAAACGCCGAATATCAGTTTTGACGGCTGGAAAGTCAAGTAGCACGAAGGAAGTTTAATTCAACCTAAAGAATTAATCGAAAATGCTTAGTGCGCACTGTATCCTGGATAGGTCTAGGATAAAAGCCTCTGCAGAAAAAAGTCCCCGATAAAAACGTTAACCGGATATAACCCCGGTGGTAAAAAAAACGCCTATCACCTAGTGCACATTTACTACCCCTACTTAGTTATTTTGAAGCAAATCGAATTAAAATCAGTCAGTTAAAGTAATCTGTACTACAGTTACCTACCCTAACCTTGCGAAACCAAGCCTAAAGTAGTCTAGCTTTTTCTAAAAAAAAGCTCTAGATTGATCTAACCACACCTTAATATACTGCATGCAACGTCTGCTGACCCAACATTACGTAGCGTCTTTTAACCTAGCTTCACCTAGCCTAACCTAACCTCATCAAACGTAACCTCGTCCAACCTAACCTAACGTCTTCTATAACCTCACCTAACTTGATATCAACATTTATTTTTGTCTTTGCGATTTAGAACAAAAAACCTGGCCTCGCTCACTGAATTTTACCTTATGGTTTGAATCCTTGTGAAATTACCTACCATAGACCGCAACAATACTGGACTCTTAGGTTCAAAAGTGGCCTCTGACGCTGGAGGCCAAAATGGGAAAAATTTGATTTTTTTTAAGAGTCATTATGAACATGTATAGACACGGTCACGCAGGCAAGCGCCCAAGTGCATCCCCGCCGTATCCAAGATACCTTCTCCGCAAGAAAAATGTTGGGCACCTTGGAATTTTTTCCTTTAGTATTAGATAGGGGGAAGGTTGTAATGCTCTTAATTTATAATTATTTCGTAATAGCTCTTGAGAAAATCCCATTTTTCCGTTGCTGATTTTTGGCCGCCCGCGTCAAACCTAAGAGTCGAGTACTGTTGCGGTCTATGTACCTACCTTTTCGTATTTAAGTAATTTTTGTCCCATAGGCCAAACTTTAGATCCCGATTTTTCGACATAGAAAAAGTCCAAAATCTAAAAATTGGGCTCCAATGCATATAGCCTAATCTAATCTGATCTCACTTAACCTAACCTCATCTAACTCAAACTCATGTATCCAATACTCAACTAACCAAACTTAACTTGACCTCACATAACCTATTTCAGGGGTTCTTGCAATCACGTTTGCCCATGTTAGTGCTAGGTCAAATTTAGCTTGGCACAATGTCGTTCAGTTTACTCAAGTGCCTATATTGTATTGAAAATTAATGCACATACCGGGGCATTTTTCCTCCCGGGGCTTCTTTTCGTTTGCCAGCAGTTTTGTTGAATCTTCCGAATCTCAATTTGATTGTAATATGAATGGAAAGTGATTTGGATTCTGCTCAGCATTACGGTTCAACTGCTATTAAAAAGTGTAGCTGATAAGTGTACGGAATAGTTTATGCAGAGCAGGATCAAAAACTCTATCCAGGATACAGCCTTTCATACACCCACGCTCAAAAAAAAAAATCAACAAGGCCCAATCTATTTTTCAAAGCTAGCTTACTCGCGGAATGTTGAATTTTTCTCTGAGAAGTCCTAGGAAGAGTTGATACCAAAAGAAAACGGGGTTGCTGCTGATGTGCAGATTTTTTTTTTGCCGTCATTTAGTGACGGGACCGGTGTCTGGTATATATAATGCATAGTTTCGAAACACCGTTATTCTGGAAATAGCGAAAGAAAAACTGCAAGCGGAGTTTGATGTTTTCCGGCGTCTGTAGGCGAACGAAATTTCTGTAAATAAGCCTAAATACTCTAGGTTATACAGTGTGCAGAATGATTACACAACATAGTATAAATATCTACTGTACTGTATAGATATATTTTCAGATTCCTTAGAGTGACGCTATGAATTTTGAGTGAAATAGGCATAGAATGAGTTTATGCAACCTTGAGTGTTCTTACCTGTCTTGCATTTTCGGCACGTTGTATATATTGGGCGCGCACCCCATACACACGAGATGTCTGCAGCTATCCGTGACGGCGTAGTCTCCACAATGGCCCTCTTGACACGCAGGACACGTTGCGTCCTCCATATCTTCTCGTAGTTCCATTGCAGACATGGCATATATTTTTTTCCTTAGTCGCGATCGTTTCTTTGTAAAGTCTACCTCTCTCTCAAATGGATATTTTATAAGTAACATCGTATTGAGATCTTGCCGAAGTTCTGCTATGCTTTGTCCAAGTTCCCATGCTATTTCTTCACGTCCCATTACATGTAGGACTTTCCAGCTTAGGTCACTGAGGTAGTCTATAATGTTGCCCGCTGTAATTATCATAACTTCTGGCCTTTCTGTAGGAAGAATACCGTGATTTCTTATCCGGGAACTGATGGTGCGTAGCACGTATCCTGCGTATCGTACCGTCTGTTCTATCATCTGCAGCGTATCTTCTGTAGAGTTATCGTTCTCTTCTTCTGCTCTTTCTGCTTCCGGTACGTCCATAGCTTCGTCTTCAGGGTGTTCACCGCATGGCGCTTTCAGGTTTTTGGTGCTACAGATGATTTGCCATAACTGCTCTAATGCTGTGCTTATAGTCGTCTCTCTTTGGCTGATATATTCGCACATTTGCTGCGTGTACTGAAGCGCATGCGCGAAGCACAGGCCTGCCGGCGGCAAATTTCTTCCGATTCTTTCCTCAGCGATCCCGTCCTGTAAGAAACAATCGTTAGGGTGTTATTATATATACGAGGATTCATAATTGTCTTAAATTGTTCATGATAATAAGAGTTTAAACTCGTGGCACAATATTGCATGCGTTCCATGCCGTATAGAATGGGCAGTATATACCTTCTCTTGATAGAATAATATAGTAGAACGAACAAATGTTTCTTCTGTGACGAAATATGAAAATAATCGAACCCATTAATGATAGAATGATTATAATGCAATAAACTCTTGGATTATTTTCGTTTTTTTAATTCTGACAAATATTTCTCATGCATGCATGCATGGTGCATGCGTATGGAGTTTCAGTAAATATTCCAACTTGGAATGTTTCACGTTTTAAAAGTCTGACGCGCATCTCTTCGTGTTTTATATTATTATAGTCACACAAACACGTGCACGATATTATATGACGGTTCGCTCCTCGCAATGTGAGATCGTGTGATGGCAAATTGGTAAAATCTCGATAGATAAAATCTTTGCCGTCAACATAGCGACCTGGAACATATAATAAACTGAAGAAAATCCTAAACCCAGACGAATTTCAAATTATAAAGTGTGTCGACTATTATCTAAAATAAATCTGACGTTTCGGGAATGCGTTACGTCCCATCTTCAGAGTAATAAATCTAAACATCGGTTATGAATAAAAGAACATACATGTATTTTTTATAACAATTATGGAGGGGAGGAATGAGAGTGTAGGTCCTATCAGAGGGAAGTCTAAAGTATGAATGAACAAAGCTACCTGGAGGGGCCGGACGTCGGTGCCTGTACAGTCGGCGCATGTGGGGCTAACTGTGGGCTATGTGAAGCGGTACAGCCGAGGTCATAATGTTGAGGCTGGGTTTCGATCTATGGATGTGGAGTGACTGTAATGTTGTGAGCTCGATTGGGTTTGAAAAGTTTATGATGGAGAAGTCATTTTTGCTGATGGGATGGTTGTTTTGCTCAGCATGTAGGCGGGGGGCTGAATGTGAAGGTTTCGCAAGTTGTAAACCGGTTCGACTAGGCACACCAAAATGTTGGTCAATACGGGCTTTGAAATGTTGTCCAGTGCTACCGATGTAAGAGGCGCTGCAGGCCTGGCATTCGTAACGGTAAATGACACTGGACTGTAGTGGGGTGGGGGGTTTCTCTTCAAATTTGAAGTAGGACTCTATGGTATATGTGTTTTTGTATGAAAACTTGAAGTTGATATGTGGGTAGGCTTCAGAGAGGAACGCCTTGAAAGTGTTTACTGCACTAACAGATGCTTTGTTGTAGTATGGAAGTGAGTGAAAGAAATCTAACTTACGGACCGAGGGTTTGCTAATGTCGGAATCGAACAGTTTGTCTAGGAACAGTTTGCAGTAGTGGTCCAGGAGGTGGTGTGGGTACCCGTTATTTTTGAAGAAGGTTTGGAGAAAGTCTACTTCGTTTGAAAATACAAGGTAGGAGGAAGACAAATTGGACAAATTGGTATTGCATTGATTTTGAATTGATCATTGCAATGACTGAAAAAGCTTGTTCCGAGGCCTGAGAATGTGGGTTTTCTGTAAATTCCAGTGGTCAGTGTTGAGTTTTGGTTGGTTATTAAAACATCGAGAAAAGCTAAAGAATTATTTGATTGATTTTCAGCAGTGAATATGGATGTTTACTATTCAAATATTGCATAGATCACAGACTATCAAGCCCTAGCTGATTATATTATAAATGAATACTTTCCTGTCAAACCCATGTTGTCTTTCAGTGTTACACGTAGAGTTTTCTCCTATTATTTTTTGAGAGGCAGCATCAAGTGTCAGCGAGGGCGAAAAGAAAAAAAAAACATGGAGCACAAATTTAAATAACAAACCTCGCTGTCACGTGGAGTGCATTCATATGAATAACCAGCGGAATGTTACAAGTCCTAACATCGAAAACAATCTTAATTGACGTACAATATCCCTTATATAATAAAAAAAGAGTATCTTAATTTAGTCAACACCTATGTTTGCTTTCATTCATCGCATAGAATACTGTAAATTCAAACTTCGATATGCTTCGGTTTCAGCGTTTCTCAGATTACATTTTTTTTGTCAATAAGACTTAATAAATATAGCGGTATATAAGTCAAAATGTTTCGTTTGTAGCCATAGAAGCAATGTTAACGAGAGCACTCTGAGAGTGCATATCTCTGTCAAGCAAAGCAACGATAAAAATTCAAACTGCTCTGAAACCATGATTTTCTTTGTATCAACTCCAAACTGTTATCATTTGTGCCTTTTGATAGTATTAAATATTTATGCAATTTTCTTGAAGATCCGTTCGTAACTTTCTGAGTTGTGCTGCTAACAAACACTATGATAGACATGAGTCAAATATACAAACGAACCAACCGATTTGCACCAAAATTGAATTATTTATGTCTTCAAGCACTACTAACAACTCCACTAAATTTCATAAAGATCCAGCCAAAATTTTTTAGTTATTGTGCTAACAAGCATAAAATCAAACACAGTGAGAAACGAACGAACTAGCGGATCATTAGAAAAATTTGGTCGTTTACTCACCGTGATATACCTAACAACTCGTGTGAATTTCATAAAGATTCATCCATGAATTTTCAGATGGCATTGATAAAAATGAGGCAGACAAACAAACAAACGGATGGACGGATCTTCATCAAAAGTCAGTCATCTGTTCCCCCTAACATACCTAACAATCCCTGTAAATTTTGTCAAAACCCTCCCGTAACTGTTTGAGTTAGCTTGGTGCAGGACAGAATACGAGACAGACAGATGGACCCGAAGAAAAAATAACCTCCTTGGCGGAGGTTATAAGTAAGATTTAGCAATGGAATGGAGTGTCAAAGAAAACCGAATTACTGTTACTATCTTTAAAAGGCAGGACATGACAACTGAACCTTCTTCAAAGCGCTTAAACCACATTTCATCAGGAATTAGCGTACAAAAGTTGTCAATTTTAAATGAAACTAAATTTTCAAACTGTGCCCAAAATATTTATCGCGTAATTGCCATTGTTATATCTGCGTGTAATTCCTGATGTAAAAAAGGGTCAGAAAAGGAAAGAGGGAAAAGCATACTATGTCACAGTTTAATCCTGTTAGGCATGTTGAACTGATCAATAGATGTATTTAGTTATTTGCAATAATTAGTTTTTAACCAAATGTCGTATAGAACCACCCACCCTATTTAGGATAGATATTACTCTGTTTGTTTAGCGTAAAATCGTTCAGTGTAAACCCTTATGCCCAATGTAATTGAGGCGCATAAGCAATCACGAATCCGAGAGGGAACTATTGCAAGATTTGTGTATTTGTAGTGATAAATGGAATAGCAACTGTATCTAAAATGTTGGCCATCTTGCTTGCCACATTTACCTCTTTTTGTCATGAATTTAAGCAACCCTAACTGTATATATGGAACCTGCCTTCTGGAATGTTTCCCAGCATTAAGATAGGTCCTCATACATAAGCCTTTTTGCCGTTAGCTGGAAAGCTAGACAACAGCCAGTTCGGTTGACTTGTGCAGCTTAGCTGGAAATGTTTACGAAGGGTATTATTTTTCTCAACGTTACCTGTGCACTTTTTACATAAAAATAAAGCCAGCATCCCAGAGAACAAAATACTCAGAAATTGAGTATTGAGAAATTCAACGGTTATTGCGATTTTTCGTGTTTGCCAGGTGTTTTTTTTTTACTAAACAAACTCTCAACAATCGATATAATTTGCGTTTCTCAGAGGAATAACGCCAATCACGTTGTTTAAAGGCGTGGATATTGGACGTGAGAGTAGGTATTAATTTTGGAAAAAATGTACTGCTGTCATATAGCCACAGAACTGCACAATTAAATTAGGACTGTAACTATAATAATGGTAATAGTTAATATAATAATGATTACAAAAACTTTACAAAATAATAAACCGGAACTGAACAATGCAGTTTGGGGTGAATCGGCTTTTCCAACAGTCCAACTATGCTCTTGAAACTGCAGTCTTGAGTTTTTGAACGTACAACAGTATATCATCAACATACAGTACGAGTTCTTTTTTGTATACATAAATGCAAAAAGTGCGTCTGGGTCTAGAACTGGGGACCTACAGATCACCGTGCTGCCACTCTACCACTGGGCCAATAGGTGGGGGCGAGAATAGTAATAAAAAAAAAAAAAACTAACCTGCATGATCTCTCACAAAAACAAAACGTACGATGAAAAAAAAAATAAATAAATAAACTCTGAAAAACGTGCACTTCCTTCAATGATCATCTTTTTATTTCCTGACATTTAGAACTGTGAACTCTGAATATTCTAGAGAGTATTCGATAATGCGAAGAGTATAGCAAATATGAGATGATTGGTTGCTTTGTGCGTCAATCTTATTTTAGTTGTAAATATGATTAATATCTATTTGTGCTGTCAGTATATGTAAGAGCTAGCGCAACATTTTTGACAGTATTGTTTTTCTGCTAGCCCTGTGCGTGCAGGACAGACAAAGTGTTGCAAGATTACGTCTGAGGGTGCAATATTTTTCTTTAAATGTGCCTTCCTATGTATTTGTGCACTCGACAAATGTTGTATTTTTGTTGCTCAGCGATGCTTGTTTATGCCAAGAAAACATTTTTTTGTTTTATACTAATGGTATCAAAATCAAATTTGCTATAATTAAGGGAAAATTCTAGTTTGTCCAAATTCTTGGTTCACTTCGCATTTTACTGAATTTTGGGGCTATCGTAAGACTGGGAAATAGATCTGTATACCGCTACACCTTTATTGTCTTTAGAGATAAAGTCCAGTCCACAAATAGGAAAATAAAATGCTGACACATCCTGCGTGGCTCTTGAAGTAACTGTGACAGATATAATATAATGGAACTAGAGCACTCTGGGAGCGCATACCTCCGCCAAGGAGGCAATGGTTATGAAAAATTAAAATTGGTTCTGAGACCATGATTTTCTTTGTATCAACACCAAAATCTAATCATTTGTGTCTTTCAACAGTGTTAACAGATTCAGTAATTTTTGTAAGATCCGTTCATAACTTTTTGAGTTATGCTGCAAACAAGCATTATGACAAACATGAGTCAAACATACAAACAAACCGATCAGCACCAAAATTTGATAATTTATGCCTTTTAACATTACCACTCCTATTAATTTCATAAAGATCCATTCATTATTTTTTTGGGTTATTGTACTAACAATCTCAAAATTAAAAACAGTGACGAACGAACTGATTGCTACAATAATTTGGTCATTTACTCTTCATAATGTACCCAACTACTCATGTAAATTTCATTAAAAATCCGCCCATACCTTTTTGAGTTGAAGCATTGAGAAAAATGAGGCAGACAAACAAACAAACAAACGGATGGACAGATCTTCACCAAAAGTTAAGAATCTGTTGCTCTTAACATACCTAACAACCCCTGTGAATTTCATCAAAATCGGTCCATAACTTTTTGAGTTATCTTGATGACGGACCGACAGAAAGACAAAGAGACGGACAGACAAACCCGACGAAAACATAACCTCCTTGGCCGAGATAAAAATAGTAATGGTACTGAGAGTTATGAATGAGAGAGTGTTGAATACTAGAACTGTACCTGTTCTATTCGTTGGTAAAACCATCCTCAACAGTGAGCATACAAGTATTTTCAGGATATGAGTTACCAAAGCTGAAGATCTGATATGCAGATTCGTAGAATTCCAGCGGATCTTGAAAAACTCTTATGCTCGCAAATCACAAAGTGATAACGAAGAATATGCATTCGTCAATGAAAACCTTTCAGGTACGTTCACTGTATTCTAAGTGTTGATACTTGATCAGAAAGATAATAAATCTATACATATAATATTTAGATTCTGATGCTATCGTATATTTGCTTACCTCTTGTGCGTCCCACATTGGCTGTTCTTACAATGTTAGGTGAAACTTTGTTGATTTTATAGCTGAACTTTTCAGCTTCACTGCAGTTTCCGCTCAGAATATGATGGTCACTAAGAACAACTATACACTGTCCCCAAAATGTAAGGAGAAACTATAGACGTTGGAAATCTTATCTTTTAGAATTAACTTTGGAGATTATTGAATATTTGCGTCTATGACTAGGCACGACGTTGCTGGATTGTATAACCGTAGCGACGCTTGTTACTGTTTGTTCTTCTTACCTTGTCTTCCACGGAGTTCAAATGTCTGCCCGCCTGCAGAACGCCAGCTATTTATACCCGTGAGCTTGACCATGCACTTGGGGGGTGGGCATGAAATGGGGGGAAGGGGGTCGCGGTTACAAAATGTAGGAAAAAGTAGACTGCTCCCTGGGTAAGCCTCGGCAGGTCTTGACCAGCATCCGGATTTCATTCGTGTTATACTACACGATACAAAATAAAGAGATTGGGGTTACTTTTGGTATTATCACATCAGCATCATTTTTTTTCAGGGCGAACGGTGAGTTTGCATGTCGTTCCAAATATACCGTGAATGTCAGTGGCTAAGATACATATAAAAAGTACTACAGCCCAGGGTTGGATCCTGGAGTCAGATACTCACACACCAAGTAAAGATTATATTTGCGCAGTTATATAGGCACGACTGCTGCTTAAGTTTTGCATAGTTCCTCTTCGATTCAGCTACGTAGATTCACTGTATTATTTACTTATACATACGCTGGAGATTCAAGCGATTTTTTTATAATTTGGTGAAGCATAACGAGGTGACAAAATCTGATCGGCGATATCTGTACTTCTTCTCGGAAGTGTCAGCAGGGCTGGGGAGTCGGGCCTCTGATCATTTGACTCCGACTACCCAGCCCTGGAAGTGCGCAGTATATACGTGACAGACCGATGAACACACATGGGCATTAAATTTTCTTCAGTGTTTATTCAACAAAACGAGTGCTCACGATGATGTTGCCATTAACTGCATTAACTCGTGCGTGTGTACCCAAGATACCCTTTGCTACTAAACATCTCCATCCTTGCCCCGAAACAATGATGACGTCATAACAGCCCTGGACGGTCGACTATAGGTGCGCTTAGGGCGAGTTCAGCGTCACTCATCTCAACGTGAATCACGCCAACGATCACGAGCTGTGAGTATATTTTTTTTTTTGGCTCGTTCCAGACGTCGAAGCGTCCTTCATTCAAATAAATGACATCGCTCGTTCAGTTGCGACTTCGTTGCTCTACATTTTTCTTATATTTCTCGTCGGTTTGAAGTCACATTCGTATCCCATAATTTTATAACCTGATTTTGATATAAACAGCCTATTTCCAAAATATTTATAGCTTTATAAACCGATAGAAGAGATATCAGATAGAGCAATCAGCTGGGCTTTCAATACAAAGATGACGTCCTTGTTCTTACAACATTTTCAGGCTATCTATTGTTATACTTGTTTTTAATGATTTTGATCATTAAAGCAACGACGAAAAATCCTATGCATCGCTTTGCTCATGATCTCTGAACGCTATAGAGGGTAAATAGAATTTTTATTGGGTTTGTTTACTGTACTTGAATGACGCAGTGCATTCAAAAAAATGGACACGCTTCATGCTGCTTGTATCAAATCAACGTGCCGTTTCCATCAGTTTGACTGAGCGCGTTGATTTGAGTGACGTCCGAACACGGCGGATACGACCAAGACTCCCCAGAACACAAGGCCTATTCGCGTCGTGACGTCACAACAACCGGTAGTTGATCGTACCGACAGAGCTCCATTTTGCTGCTCCATTAACTACGGTAGTTTACAGGATTATAAACAGTGATGATACCAGCACGTTAACAAAGGCTAGTTCACGCTACTGTGGCGTAGTATGGCCCTATTTTTCACCACTAGGTAGACTAAAACGCGAAAAATTGTGTAACTCTAGTGTAGCTTTTCGAGCGCTCGCACACAGTGTAGGCTGCACACAGACGACAAAAGTTACTGCGTGTTATGGCCATGACACACCCTCGTAAAAAAAAATAAATAAAACGACTATTGTCATCGTCTCCTCCGAATACGTTGATGTACCATTTTAAATAACATCCTCTCAAAGAATTTCAAGCTATAAATCTTTCCCGATATAATGAAATGTCCCAAAGTAACTAACAGCATTTGTAGAGTAAACGGAACTGACGGTAAACATTTTCACGCCATATTTTGGCAATCTCAAAGCTGTGTTTACGAGAGTTCAATATAACGATCTGATGAAAAGATGACTATACTCGTACTTTTCACTAGCGTGTGGCATGAGTTATGACCATTAAGTTTCCAACGCTATGATCAATAAAAGGAAAAAAATGAAACAGCAGGAATGTACAAGCTGCAGTATATTTTGAACAAGAACATAAATATTACTGAAATAAACAGGAGACCTGCTTAAGGCTAAAGTGGTTGTACGAACTTTACAGCTGTAGGCAGCATTTCCATACGCTGCACAAATTATTGATACTGCAGTGCTACTCTATGAAAAACAGAAACGTATTCCTAAAGCATTATCCACATATTTATGTACTTATAGTGCATAGCACTGATAGAAGTTGATATGCAAGACAATTGAGGTAAATGGGTTCCGAGCAGCAAAACTTTTGGGTTAGTATGGGTAACTCCCCATTCCCCGCCATGATAGGGCTGCAAAATCTACTTAAACTTTATTTAAATTACTGCAGATGTGAGTACAACACTTTTTACTATTAAAAAATACAGTATATGTTCATAAATTCGTTTATTGTTCTCTCAAATTACAAAGCAATTAAAAACATTATAACAGCCACTATGCTCGAGAACACGCCTGCTAAAAGTGGAACACTTATGGGGTGTACATCATTACTAAAAATCACTTATGGCACTGTACATCTAAAAACTAACTTCAGAGCAACACTACTCATTATTATCAAATAAAAATATGTTGTAGTACGATACAAAGTGAAACTACCTGAGGCACGTGTGTATCCTCAGTAATATGCTAGCTACTCGAGAAAGAAAAATCACACCACAATGATGAGTCCTACAATCAATGCTCAAATAAGAGCTTAACTAGGCTGATTTACGAGTGTTCATTTGTACAGATACAAACCGGGAATTCTAATTAGTCTTACATGACGAAGTACATAAAAATCGTTCAAATTACAAAAAATACATCATTACAATAACTCAAGTTGCGACCATCTTCACGCGGAGCCATGATAATTCACATTGCACTTCCGGTAATCTATACAACTAATTTGCCTCAAGGTATCTTGCCAACGCATATTCTTTAAATTTCACCCTAAAGACATAGTCAGACATCGGTTCCTTGAGAAAATCCGGTAGGGAAAACATACAACAATGCAATTTAGGCCCAATTTCCTGTGAGAGAAAGCTGAAAACTATTATATATTAGTTAAGTAGTTTCAGTCTTCATTTTCACAGAGGAAGAAACAGGGAACATATTTATAAAGAGTACGTCAAAAGCTCAGAGATTAGATGGTTGACTAGTTTAAGGTTCCGTTTCTACAACTTGGGTCAGAACGTGGTTCCCTATAACTCATCATTGTAGACCCCTACAAAGAGAGCAGTGCATCGTCATAGACCCCTAGTGTTCTAGTGAAGGGTGTATGCATTATGCTACATTTAGGTGAAACCTGTGCTACCAAGAATAAAGAAAAATCACTGTTTTATAAATTTTAATTAATTAAGTGACATAAATGATATCAAGTTATCAATTTCAAAGAATATTGAAGAATAGTAAAAAACTAAGACTCAATATATTAACAATATTAATTAACTACGTAACGTAAATACAATAAAAGTTGTAAAATGTACAAAATGATGAATACTAAAAAACGAGGTAATATATTTGGTAAAATTCCCTATATTTGGACATCTTTTTCTAAAGAATATTCTAGATTTGAAACGTTATTTAATAAGCGTTTAGCCATTACTGCTGCTCATCAGTGGTTCAGATTGCACCAGATTTGTAAAAAGGAAGTAATTTATATTTTTAGAAGTTGTCAAGAAACTTTGAAAAAGTTGAAAAATTAACTAGACTTAGTTTAGGTCCCGTAAAAATTTATCCAAATATCAAAAGAAAATGCTACTTTTGAAGAAAATGAGTCTGAGGGAACTCGACAGTCCTTTCCTTACAAATGTATACCTGTGTTTTCTCGATGCTAAAGCTGCGTTTGACCGAGTTCACCATTATTCTCTCTT
>LQNS02276866.1:18194994-18208485 GCA_001587735.2 Parhyale hawaiensis
TATAGATATGATAAACTTTTTCATCATATACATCTGGATTATTTACTCAAAGCCTTTTTACGTTTTTACACTCGGAAAGGTCAGATAAGCGCCGAATTATTAAACAAATTGAATCATTATCCATTGCCGATTGGTATATTGATACGCTAGTACCTACCTACGTAACTTTTGTGTTACTCTCTTCACAAAAAGATTGGGGGAAAATTAGACATTTGAATCCAAATATGAACTAGAACGCCTCGGTGGCGTAAGACCATCACCCGCGGTGGGAGCAAATTTCATCGCCTTCATTTTTTATGGCAGCTAATCCTAGTTTTCTGGCATGGGCCACATCGACGACAGCCCACCAGACTCCCTGCAAAAAATCATGAAGATAGCTTAACTCATTCTACCTATTTTTTTCGGTAGGGAGCAAATTTCATTGCCGTCATTTTTTGGCCAGCTATTTCCAGTTTTTGGCATAGGTCACGTCGAGGGCAACCCAGCAGACCCCCAGTATAAAAAATCATGAGCGTAGCTCAACTCCTTCGACCACTTATTGGGTGGACAGACAAATATATATATATATATATATATATATATATACACCTAATGCAAACGATAGCGACTAGTGCTTGACATTGGCTAAAAACGTAGTGGCGCTAGTGATTCTCAAACCTAGCAGCGCTAGTGCGTGTGCTACTAAAAACTAGCGCGCACTAGTTCTAGCGCCGCTAGGCACAATTCTGCCCGCTAGTAACTAAAATTTTGACTCGCTACACGAAGTAAAATATCTCGCAAGCAACGGCTCTAAACTTGGAAAAATCATTACCTGGTGCAAAAATTGCAAGTCATCAGGAATCGTACATTTTTCGGAACGAGCAGTCAGATGCGGACACTTCCTCGGCTCAGGAACGAAGTCGGACGAAAGATAGTCTATTTGGTGAAGAGTCAGAGGTACCTACTATAGGGTCCATGTAGCCGGTTTTTCGGGACCCGAAGTCACCTTTTGATCGTACGACCCAGCAATCCGGCGCACCAGAGTATATTTGTTTTCGAATCGTCTCCTGTTGGTGTAAACCTGTCTAAACAGGATGTTCCAGAGATCCTTGATGTACCTCAGATCAGGAAACTTCGCGGGCAAACTTAAAGTGTCAAAGTATGACACATAAAGAAGTATAATAAAAATAGTGTGGTCCCGAAGACATTTGATTGTCGTTTTTGCGGTATTTTGAGGCTGATAGACCACGTTATTCTGGTAATGACTGACCAAGAATGAAGAAAGACTTCTCTTCAAGACCACTGTATAGATCGATGCGTTCTGCCTCATTTCCGTTTTATCAAACTCGGCTTAAATTCCCAGATCATTAGAGCTCCTACTAACAAACGATCGCTTGCCTGAATTTATTTTTTTAGGTCTTGCCAGCAGCACTGAACGTCGGTAAGTCCATCCAAAACAACCGTTTTCCCCAGAAGAAGTGATATTTGACCAATTTCCGCTATTCCACAGCGCTACCTCATCCCGCCCCCACTCCCTCTTCTCGTCTTTTCTCGTGTAACTTCGTTAGAGCTAATGATTTTTTTTTTAACCTACGGTTTTCCCATGAGTTTAAAATTCGTCACACTTTTCTCGGCGTTACCATTAGATCTAAGAACGTTTGAAGGCTAGTGTAGCTTTTTCCAATAGAAGAAATCAGCTTCACTTAACAACCTTCATCGGTTGCTCGGGGTCAACTATATTAGGATTCGGGTCGAATTCTCGAGTGTATACTGGCGATCCTCCATCAATGCGGCATTTGTTTACAGTATGCGATCACCCAATAATGATGTAAAAATTTTGTAACTGGTATTCCACGTATGCGGCGTTGGATCCCTTTACGCGGCACCATAAAGTAACTTTTCGACTCCGGCATCACTTCTAGCGCGCAAGTTAAGCCGGTTACTTTACCGTAGAAGTACCATTCTTTGCATTTGTGCGTAAAATGCCTCTGCAGCAGTGAATTCTAAACAGAGTAGCAATAAACTCATTATCAAAAAGAAGATGAGCATTTTAAAAAATGTGATGATAGTAAAATGAGCCAGAAGTTGCCAAGTTCTTTAGCATTATTGAAAGCACAGTTACAGCACTAAATGCAACTGAAAAGCGTCTAAGAACTTGTGGAAACAACTACCGGTGCACTTAATACATAAATCTGAACAGCACCCAACAGAGCGGAAATTCCACAATAGTGATAGGCTTATTACACACAGTTACATTCGATACAATACAAGTATTTGGCAAAATAGTACTGTACACTGTAGAATAAAGCATCTGCGTAGCCACCGAANATATGAAATATACATTACTGGCACAATTTCAGAAGAGTAGCTACAAAAGCTGCAACTTCTCTGCCATACGGTTATTTAAAGACATTTTCAGAGAGTAGTATAGCCATTTTTATAACTTCGTTTGCAGAAGAAAAAGAGTTTAATAATACTGCTGAAATAAAAAAACTGTTAATCACAGTAACGTTATTATACTTTTGACGCGCACTTTGAATGTACAATCGGAACCGTCTTAATAGAGTCCTTCTATTGCTAATAGAATCCTTCTATTGCTAATATAAATTAAGAAAAACTACTATTTATTGTCTGTGCACAGTATTAATAGAAACTTTTTAAACCTATAAAAAGAAATCAACGGGAAAAAAACCATAAGATATGGGAACAATAAATCGAGCTCTTCAATAGGGTAATCATAGGCAACTATCCGTTGTCTACTATCCAGTGAGCAGCACCGCATCAGATCGGATAATTGCCTTATATCTAAAGTGACTGATTGGGGACCGCATTACGCTCGTGTCCCTCTGCACCGCTGTCACACTGAAATTACTGGGACCATATCTCGGGCCAATAAAGTACAAAACGGCGAAATTTAAGATTGCTTTGGTACGTACCATAAAAAGTTGGTAGCGAGGAGGCATCGCTCAAAGAACTTTTCTCTAATAATTGAACTAATACCAAACTCAAAGTACATCATCACTGTGGTTACAATTTTTGTTTGAGCTGAAAATACTAAAATATATTGCAAAGGACTGCATAAAAAAACAGCCTTTCTAGGAAACATACCATCTCAGCCTCCAAGCTCAAAAAAAGGCGAAAGTTATTGTGACGAGCAATGAAATCTGAATTATTTAAATCCTCAACTAAAAGCAAGCTTGAAAGAACCAGCTAAGTCATTGACAACAAAGGCGAAATAATTTATTACAACGCATTAGGTTTTTCAGAAATTATTTTGCACACGCTTTATTTTCCCCGTTTAAAGTTGGTCTCTCGAGTTTTTTAGATACTGCAAGTTGTGATGAAAAATACTTCCGTGTCAAATTCTGGTGTGGTTGTAGTATAGACCTGAAAAGTGTGATGTATTGTAGTGTAGTGAACTAGGTTTTTGACAAATTTTTAGGGATTTCCAACCGTCACTTCATGATATCGTATTGTGTACTTGTTTGAAAATGCGAAATTGATCTGTATACAAATTTTAGAATTGGGACCTCAATGAATGTTTTAAGCACTGCGTCCCACAAGCGACTGCGCGCTTATAGCTGGACGCGTTCTCAGCTTTTAATGTATTAGGTAAGAAATCAGCTGCAATTCTATTTTTGAGAACAATAAAGGTTTAAAGGTTATACACTACGACCAAGCTTGCTTTTTTTCAATTAAAAAAAGTCCCCAGGAACAACTTAAACGTACTTAACATTATTTTATAATTTTTTCCCCATTTCTTTTAAATTAGACCCTCTTAACGGCTTTTCATTCTATTTTAGCTAAACACTTAGCCTTGTAAAGAATATGACAGAGTTAAAGTAACGAAAACTCGACAGAAAAAATACTATACTATTATGTAACACTGTTGCCACTTGCGGGAGTGACATTTAACGAATCGAAAACACAATTGCAACAACAAAGAGACTTTATTGATCCATATAAAATGAATATCTTGAAGAGGTCATCATTTCATGTGAAATTTCGCATTCTGACCTTCTGGTACCTGGCACACAAAAATTAGTCTGAAACGAGGGCCAATTCAAGCATCCCTCGAACATCCTCAAATCTCTCGACGTCAAAACGTTCCACTGACAATTCCTACTTGTAGGGCTAAGATTCCAAACCGTTAACACTGTGCTGGAATACTGGATGTCGACGTCATGCATGGACCACTGGGTGAGCGACGGGAAATACGAAAAATACACGTACGGTATACCAATCGAGTCAATACGACGGATGCAATAACTTTAAATTTACCGAGATTAATAGCATTAATTCCAGTGGGCGAAACCAGCGCGGCAAAATAAATCTGTAATTTATACAACCAAAATTGCGATTAAAACTGGATCGCATTTTCCTCCCCAAAAGTTCAGTGAATGGAAATACAGGAGACAAAGTAATAGCAAAGTTCTCCATGCGGTCACAGTTCTTACTATAACCCTTTCCCTACGGAAACTTTTACTCTTTTATGAGGTTCTAAAAGAAGCTCCTTGAAGACACCATCATTGTAGTCACTTGAGCTCACTTACAGTGTAGTTCAGACATCAAGAAAATACTATCACTGACTTCAGACGGGTTGTTAAATATGTTGTTCAAATTTTCAGAGCAAGAAACAATGCACCGGTTTTAATAATGAAAATTTTGATGCCGTACGTGTACGTACCGTCAGTATCGAAAAGGTTAACTTTGCATTCCATAACGCCCGTTCACACCAAAGGCGTTTAAAAGCGGTCTTATGAAACACCCAAATGCGACGACAGATCAGGGACTTGACAACACACAGAATATCTTGAAATTGATGTTTGTATAAGTTTCTTTGGATAGCCATTATCGAGGAGTTAAATTAGTTATAGCGTCTAATTCTGAGCTTAGTTCTTCTTAGCTACACAACGTAAAGGCTCGATTTACTAGAGAGTTGATGACGCTTTTCTTTTGATTGACTGGGTTGTTTGATTAGAAATCCAAATATCGACCAGTGTGAGTTGCTTTTCGATGAATTGAGAATTTTAAGCTGCGGTCTTCTTGATACATTATCGCCTGGTTTACGAAGTCTATTTTCGAATTTTATTCTTCTTCGAAAGTGAACTAGGTGTTTTCATCAATGCTGTTCAGAAAGTCATGAAAGTTTGCAAGACAATCCTTGGGAATCACAGCAATTATGTCATCTACGTATCTTTTCCATAAGACAATTTCATTAGGAGAATTTTCAAAGATCTGTTCTTCAATTTTCTGCATAGTAGCTTCGGCTATGGCAACGGAAACGCTGCTTCCGTTGCCGTTCCGTAAGAATTCCCGGACAAAAGCTTCTTGCCTTGAAAACGACTTTCGCAAAGATTGTCGAAAGCTTGGCCAAAAAAATTATAAAATCCAGAAGACGTCTTACTGAAAAAACCTAATAAAGAACATCTTGAGTAAAGAGTTAGAATTGTAATAACATGGATAAGGTTTCAGCGGTTGACCCTTATAAATATTTTCTAATATCCAGAAGCCAAGCAAATATGAACAAATAATCCATATTAGTCATGCTCGCTAATGCCTGTTACTGAGTGGCTGCAATTAATTTATAGACTCAGGTACATAGGTTTCTCCTCCACCACACGGCCTCCTGTATAGCTGATGGGGTTTCGAGCCTAACCTAAAAATCTGGTATGCATAACTTACAACCATGTGCTGTAATTACACTGAATTCCTACAAAGTTGTTAATATAACCTCCGTCAGAAAAGTTATGTTTTTGTCGTCTTTGTCTTTCAAGTTGTTTGTTAAGAAAATAACTCGAAAAGTAAAGGACGGATCGCTACGAAATTTACAGGGAGCATCATGTTCACGAGAAACAGATGATTAGCGTTCTTTAAGGTAAGTTCAACCATTGGTTTGTTTGTTTAGTTGTTTGTCTGCCTCCTTCTTCTTACTACCATAACTCAAAAAGTTAATAACAGACTTCCATAAAATTTACATGAGCAGTTAGGTATATCACGAAAAGTAAATGACCAAATTTTTATGATGATCTGTTCTTAATTTTGTTTGTTTGTTTGTGTTTGACTTAATGATTCTTAGCAAAATAGTCATAAAGTTATGAACGGACATTTATGAAATTTAGATTAATAATTTGAATTACTAACAGATAAAAATGTTCAAATGCTGGTGATAATCGGTTTGTCTGTATGTGCGTTTGACTGATGTTTGCGAGCAACATATAATCAAAAGGGCGTGAACGGATCTTGAAGAAAATTACAAAAGCTGTTAATATCTCCTAAAGGCACAAACGACTAGAAAGTGGTGCTGATAAAAAGAAAATCATAGTTCCAGAACCAATTTGAATATTTGTAAACGTTGCCTTGCTTGGCGGAGGTATGCGTTCACAGAGTGCTCAAGTTATCATTTACGATTTGTACTATTACTGGAAAGATGGCGATGGAGCGCAAGCGATGTCGAGCACAGCTGCATACATACACACAACTGGACGGACAGAGGTACAGCCAACGTTGTCTTCGGTATTTTGTGGACAAAAAAAAATCACAATTTCAAAGAATACTCGAATACTCGAGCTTACCTCAGCGGAAAGGTGCAGGCATTTCGAATAAATGACTGAAACAATGTCAGATGTGGCTAAAAAAAACGTAGTAGCTTGTCAGTAAACCGATCTGTGGTGATAGTCCAGGACATTTTGCTTACCTGCCAGGAACGAAGAGCTCAAAAAAGTACCATTTCGTGAAAATTCCGGTAAGGGCCGACGGGTATAACAGCCAGCGCCTGGAAGCCGATGCACAGACGCTGTTCAGGCAGTCAGGGCGAGACGTGATATGTTGAACTTATTTATCTATTCATTGTTCATATATATCTCCACGCGAGGGAGGTGTTCTTAGATTATTCTATTACAGCATGCATTAAAATTTTCGTGTACATTCATTTCGTAATAATATTACAGCTATGACTTTACAACCTAATCAACAACGCTCGGTGCCATCACAGACCAAACTAACTGAACTGGCACCCGAATAGAACCAGCTAACGATTATCCTCACAGGAGGAGCAATATAATAATTATGTTTTCTGCTAATATTACAGCTTATTACATAAAAATAGGGTAAATGCAGTCATTTCTCTCCGATGAGACATCTGCATGGCTTAACACTATTTCACCTGATTGACCAAATACTATAACATTCAGTATCATCCAATAGGTATGACAGTACCATATAGCACGACCTACAGTACAAACATGTAAATTCTAAATCATGTATTTATATCTCATAATAGGACGCTTTCATCAAGTGAATTATCACTTGATACTTAACCATTTTATTTACTTAACCACCGTTTACGCCAAAAGGCGATCCGCACAGTGATGCTAATCGGCCAGAAGGAGCAATTACGAATGTCCCATCTCGACATCGGCCCTCCTCTGCCATATAGTATAGGTTGGCTCAGTGCACTACAACAGCCAGGAAAAAAGGCGCAAAGAACAGGAAAAGACACTAGAGTGGACGGGTCCTTTCACGGCCTTTCACACGAGAGAGACTAGAGGTGTCTCGTCTACAAGGTCAGCTATCTCGACCAACAGTCCATCTCAAGGAACAGAAAGGGGGAAAGATAGATAGAGAAGCTACCTAAATTTATAAAACTAACCTCCTCAGCAGGAACTGCGGTTAGCTGCGACATCCCCTGCGGAGAAGGCACTCTGGACAGCCCTTGGGATTATGAGTTCATCAATCGAAAAATACCACAGAATGGGATTTGAAAACCAGACCCAATTCAGGGCGTGATAATAATAAGCGTATAACTGAAATTTGAGCTGACGCAGTTTTAGAATATAATGTATGGTTGCCATGGAGTGTAACTCCCTATAACCAAAACGAAAATAGCCGAACAATTCTATTGTATATAATTATACAATTTACAGATCGATTTCACAATAATTAATAAACACCAATTTCGCATCAATGAAAATCAAATTCATATACACGAAAATTCAATTCTCACAAAATAAATTCAAATTTACACAGATGAAATGATGAAATTCAATATCATACATATGAAAAATCAATTTCACATAAACTTCTTTTTTTAAGTGAAAATTATAGAAGGAAAATGTGCTTGTAGTTACTAAATGCGGGTAACTGATATACAGACAAAAGTATTATAATTATAACAGGTAAAACCAAGGGACATGTCTAGTTTTTGAATATATACTACACGCGCAAACCACCTAAACGCGCTAGGATCGATCGCGCTGCGCGTTTGGTGAATGTTGTAGGTATTAGGCCGTAATTCTGGGTAAGTTGGATAATATTCTGGTTTAATGTCGGGTAGATTAGGGGAGGCAAGGACCGGTTTTTTTTCCATTTAAAAATTTGAACGATCCACCAAACGCGCAGCGCGATCGATCGATCGATCGATCGCGCAAATCCACCAAACGGGCACAACATATATATATATATATGCCTATATGGTACTCGCGGTTAGAATGGGAGTATATGGTATTAAATATCTTTGACGAATTGAGCCCTATTATGCATTNTATAGAAGGAAAATGTGCAACATCAATGATTTACGCCCATTGACTATATGTCTGTTTTCATAATATTAATATTGTCCATTTTGGTTCCCTGTACAGATCAAAAACTTATATATGATGTGCGCGTTTGGTGGATTTGCGCCTAGCTAGCGCGTTTAGGTGGTTTGCCCGTGTTGTATATATATATATATACGGATATACCATGAGCGCCAATCTTACCCTCATATACCATAATTTATAGAAACTGCTTAACTCGGGATAATACGTAACTGTTTTCAAGCATTTCGAGTCTATAATTTAAACGCATTCAATGAAGTGCAGCACGTTTGTTGCCATGCATTAACTCTTGAGAAATATCGCTGCGGAGCCCCTGATGACTCAAAACAGCAGTTATAAAACCGTGTGTTTTAACTTTTAAGAAATTTCCCTCACAACTCTTTCCACACAATTTCTGTGTATGCTTTACTACTAAAAGTTAGTGTCAGAGAAATGGCTACCAATTTCATACAAATGAAATTCTATTTCTCACAAATGAAACTGAATTTCACACAAACGAAAAGCAATTTCACACAAATGAAAATCAATTTCACGCAAATGAAGATCTGTTTCACACAAATTAAAGTCTTTCACACAAATGAAGATCCATTTCACGTAAATGATAGGGATTTATTACAAATGAAAATTTATATATGAATTATTATCGCAATCAATATTTTACATATATCGAAATGAGTTTCATATAAATAACATTTTTGCAGCTCAATAAAATAATTAACTCGTATGCATACATACAGAAACTCACTTTTATATATATATATAATACCAATTTTTCACAAACGGAAAAGTATTCAAATTGAGTACGTATCAGTTTCACACAAATGAATTTTCTTGGCGTATTGTCCATGTGTTAACGAAATTAGGCTAGTTGCACGAGTGTTTGGTGGGAATTTCCTATTTTTGCGTTATGAGTCACGCTATGTATTTAGTAATACACTTGCTTGTGGCATCTCATTATCGTTGTTCCTACGTTTTAGGATGTAATGCTACAACATCTCCCCTAGTGACAGACTAAGAGATTGCCAGGCGTAGCTATATGGAAGCACAGCTCGTCGCAATTGCGAAGGACAGATTCCATCTTTCCGACTGTACAAATGCGGTGAAAAATTAGCTTCATGGAGAACTGATGACGTTGAAAGCTGTACGTCCTATCATCGAAAATGCCAACAGGCCAGAAAAGAAAATAAAACGAGCAGAATATCTGAAACAATTGTTTGAGGCCCGCTCAAATGGGAGAACTTTCGTTTGGATAGATGAAGCGAACTTCAATTTATACTGCCGGAGAAAAGGGGAAGATCCAAGATTGGAACCAGAGCGGCAGTGGTTGCGCCCAGCAGGAAGGGAGAAAACTTACACTACAATAAATTTTGAGCAATGAGCAGTGCTCGGATTGTTCCCTTTACAGCTCGACGGTTCGCTTTTAGGGCGGAGGACTGCAATGCATGGATGGTTACAGACACTGCTTGAGATGGGCAAGGAATACAAAGGCCTACCTTCATTGTCGACAATGCTCCAGCTTATTCACGGCTGGAGTTAGTGGTCCAAGAAATTCACAACTGAGGAAAAGCAGTTTTTTCAGCCAAATTTAAAACGGAATACCATCTTAACCGCACTGACAAACAGCGTGTAAATAGACATGCGAATCGATGTGGAAAATATTCAACAATTTGGGCTCCACTTCCATTTTCCGCATTTCTACCTCGTTGTTCTAATGCCCAGTTATTTTTTTTTTTTTTATTTTTTTTTTTCTTGTCGTAATTTCGTGTCATATAGGCCACTTTGACCCCTAGCGCTACATTGGGGCAACGTGGTCTATTTTGGTGTTTGGTCCCACCTCTACTATTCGTAATTTTTGTCCATTTGCTTTATGGATGACACGAGATTATGGAAAAAGAAGTCATTCGGCCCTTGAAAGAAGAAAATCAGACAATAATTACGCCAAGTAGAGATGGAAGCAATTTGTAAAATATTTGCCCGCTACTTTACACACGGTTTGTCAGCACGGCGCTTCAACGACGATTGGAATTTGGATGCAGAAGTTGCCGGATACCGCTATTTACAGCGTAGAGCTATCACCCATACCAGGGAGCAAAGAATGCAACGGGAGGACTCAATAGGACCAATACAAAACTTAGCCGTGACCGCACGTAGCAAATTTACATCACATCGACGAGTCGAAGTATTTGAGTGTGGGACCTCAGGCCTCAATATGTTGTTTTCTTGAAGTTATCACCGTATTTTTCGATTTACTTCATTCAATCTCCCGCTCATGACTGGCCAGCTAGTTGAGCTGCAAATTATCTTAATTACAACAGCGGTTCATGTCTTTCAAGCTCGTTATCCGATTGACAATGACACCAAAGAGAGCGCATGTCTTAACCGATATTACCACGAATATAAACAGTCATTCCTTATTTATACAAGCACAAGAGCACTGTGATCTGAATATGAAGTATAAATAAGGCTTCGATCAAGAAAAAGAAGTTAAATCAGGTCGCCAAATGGGACCGAATTCGGCGCCAGTGCTGTGAAAGTTTCCACCAGCATGCACTGCAATTTTCTATAGATAATTGCTAAATTAGTATAAATTCTCATAATTCATTTATACGCTAGATGAATTTTGCAATTTAAGACCATTTTTCTGGTTAAATTAGTTAAAATAATCCTAAGCTACTCAGCCATGATTACGTCGATGATGACGTCACTTTTTGGTACTAATTTTTCGTGAATCCTCCCGTTACGCTCTTTGCTTCCTGACCCATACCGTATACTTTAGCTTATTTATCAAAATAGAAATTCTATCACAATCATGGCGCAAGAATTACCTGAAATGTTTGAGCATCGTAGCAGTTGGTCCAATTTGAATTCACTAAATTTAAATTTCAAAACTAAAAGTTAACGGCCTGTCCCAGCTTGAAGGTCTTGCACAATTCGGAGTAAATATGGGGGGGAGCAGGTGTCCGGCAGGCGAATCCTGAACCTTCTGGGGGTGTGTCCTAGACTCGAAAGGGGCCGAGAAGGGCTGAGCTGCCACAGTGATGGCAGGTTCAGGGAAATTCTAGAGCCTAGCACGATGGCCATCGCCGATTATACGATGGCGATGGTGTGTAGACCATCGCCATCGGAAAAACTACGATGGAACATCGCAAAAAGATATCGGCGATAGCGATGGTCCGATGGAAATCGTATCAGACAATCTGCGATGGCCAATTTCTCCATCGACGATGGTGTTATGAGGAAGAACTGGTCAGATGAAATAACTGAACATGCCATTGGCGATGGCATACGATGGGCATCATCATCGGTTGTATTTCCGATGCCGATGAAATAAGGCTAAAACTACAGAAAAACAGCCTTACGAGTTTGAAACATTTATTTTCTTTAGTAACGTTAAAACAAAGAGGGGCGTTGCCGCAGTTCTCAACCCCTACATTGTAGAAGAAGAATTCTTTCCAGATAGACCAGCTGCCGGCCGCTGAGCCTTCACAAAATTGCAGTGTCCGTCGCATGTCTTTCTCTTTCTTTCGGTCTATCTTCTAGTTTCTCATCCTTAATGTTTATTTAGTCTTTCTTCATCTATCCCGTCCTTTACAAGTGTTACATTTATTCTTAGAATAACCCATGGTGTGCAGGGATATGCTTCAGTGTAACGTATTTTGCGCTGTATACCAAGTTAGTGGTAGTTAATGAACGGGGAACTAAAAAGATAGATTTGTGCAGTCTCCCCTTGGGGGCCCAGGGCCGTGTTGCAATCAAACGCCGGTGTTATCCTCACTGTGTTACCCGTGTAGCAGTGAATGCGACGTGCGATCTCAGTGCCCCATCGATGTGTTGCGGAATTTTCGGCAAGCTTAAACATATACATTTCTGGCGTAGTCTTATTATGACTTTGTTTTGGATATAAAGTTAAGAAAACTACACAAAAGTGCTTCTCATGCTAGAATTCAAGCAATATATGGCAGTCATACATTTTGTAATACTAATATTCGAGTATCATAGTCAATGTTTGTAAACAAAGACAGAGGCAGTGTTATCCAGAGGCGATTCTTCGTGACGAAGTTGTGTGCGTGAATACAACCACAAGTTGCAGAAACGACCAAATTGTTGTCCACGGGACGACCAAAAAACGTGGTCGTCCCACAGAGACTCGTTTTAGGTTGTGTTTACGACCACAACTCGCAACTTCATTTTGAGTGCGCTTATCGGTCTTGGTTGTGACGTCACATTGTTTATTTACTAAGTGAAGTTGTTTGATTGAAGTAGAATTTGAATTTTTACGGGGGCTAAAAAGTTTTGTTTATGGTTATAGGTTACGTTAGGCTGAAATTTACACCAAAATCGCGTGATTAAAGACTGGCATCGCTTATAGAGGGGTATAGTTGTTTGTTTGTTTACAATGAGAGCTTGTCTTGTTTGTCGAGAGAGGGCGCTGAATACCATCTCATGTCCTTGTGACTGCTCTAGTTGCTCGTCAATGGAACCACAACTTTGTTTATGCTTGCAACGTTTTGGTTGTTGACGGAGAAACGCCTCAGCTCATAACCCTAAAATTTAGGAGGGTTGTTGTCGGTGTCACCCAGTGTTACCCAACCTAGTGTTACTCAACCTGTATCTCATTGCAGGCCGGTGTAGCACATGTGACACCGAAGGCCTGATTGCAACGCGCTTCAAGCTGGACAAGTAGCCCTAGGGTTAGGTTAATTAGGTTTGCCCATCCTGAGTTATGGAACAGCGACCCAGGGGGAATGTGTAGGCAGATCTAGACATTAGCTAGGCCTTTGGGACGTCTCTCTTTCCAGAAAAACTTAAATTGATGTGCGTGGTGTGCTATCGACCGCCAAAATGTACTACCGAAAAATTTGCCGAAATGTTGCAAGTGATCAACACAAATTGCAAAGAAGTCCAGAGTAAGTAT
>LQNS02276866.1:18214025-18224886 GCA_001587735.2 Parhyale hawaiensis
GAAGTATAAAACTTTAAATATGTTCATAGAGTAGCAAGAAAATCTTATGGAACGCCTAATTTATTTGTTTTGCGTGAGAGAAACAAAATTCCAAGGTGAACCTGTCTTGCCCGCAGCCTAAATCGCGCGAAAATATCCAACAAGATGGACGCTCGCGAAAACGCTCAAAGCTGCGATTTCAGGAAGAAAATTCGCAGCGATCGGCGAAATCGCCATAGTGTGGACAGATTTTGGCGGTAGTCTGAACGGGGGTTAAGGTAGGGTTGGGTTAGAATAAGTTATGCGGAGTTAATAAAGTTCTTATGAGGTCCTTGGCAAGCCTTTAACGATGCCGGCTAGCTTATTTTCTCTCATAGAAAAACATTGGGAACTGCAATGTCATATACCTCGAAAACTATGCATTTCCGACTGATATATATATATGGGTATCTCTGCACTTCTCCTATTGAATACTATCGATATATGTTAAGGAATTAGCTGGGCGCCATATTGGATTGTTGTAAACATTTACCCTGCCACCAGCGAAACCGTAAGGGGCGGAGTTTGCTATTCAAATATAGGGGTATGCTCCCTCTCCCGATATTGACTCCGAGATACACAAACACTGACACGCAGTCACAACTGATGACCCGCACGATGTCGCAGTCGCACGGCAGCGTGTTCTCGTGTTGCTGCTGCAACAGTTTTTCACTGCAAGTCATTCATCTCTGCTACCTGGTATTTTATCTCGTTTTAATATGTGTAATTTCACCCATAGGCTAGTATAAGTTGATTTAATATGCAAAGGAGTGTCCTGATTTGCTAATAAAGATGAATTGTGAAGATAATTTCCAAGCTGCAACCCTGCGGTGCAGTCCGTCTAAAAAGTCTGTATTTCCCATTGGGGTGCATATGAACCTATGGACCCCCTGTGGCTCACGCACGGACCCCCTATCTGGTTCATGACGTTTGAAACTTCTGTGGCAACAACACATTGTTTTTATCCCATAGATGATGATATTTAGAGAATATTTTAAAGTTATAGGAGGAAAAATTTCAGTTTAAATAGCTTATAGTAATATTTTGCACCAATTCATTGAAATTGAGAATTTTAACTATGGTCTAGTTATCCCTAAATGTTCTGCACGATCACGAAAATTTAGCTCTTTCCTTTTCAAAAACGGCGAGAACAGCATGTGCTAACCATCAGTCAATGTAAATAGTCATTCTGGCGACTCAGATTAAATTCAAGAGAGTTAAAGGTAAAAACTCGCTGTATGTGCATAGTGGGCTGCGCTGGTAGGAATGTCATGTGACTGTAACATGAAAAATTACATGTTAGCGTATTTTGTTATGACTCTGTTGTTATGTATTAACTGAAAAACAATAGCCTGGAAACCATCGACATCTGCAATACTCGTTCAGTACGTAATATACTAAGTTGATGCTATTTTATTGGCGCAGGTCCGTGTGCTTCAGGGCGAATCGCAGGGTCCGTAGAAAACTGAACTTTGGGAACAACTGGTCTAAGTCGTCGCCATGCTAACTGTCAGGAAAATTCAAGTCTGTGTAAGTGTAATTGCTCATTGCTAGTGGAAAATATCAGGTGTGAAAATGTCCGTCTGATGGAAAATTGATGGAAATTTTTGCTGTTTGCTATAAACTCACCCCTGCTATTGGAAAAGTGTACCTTTACTTCCATCCTAGTTAGGCCCTACGGGTTTCTACCCTAGCTAGCCTACCACAGTGCCGCTTGCTAGCCTATTTTTAAAAATGGATTTGAGCAGCATTTACCCTCCGTCGCAGAGATGGAAACAAATTCTGATGCGTATGGTTCAGACTTAGGCTGCGTTTCGTATGTTTTCAAATAGGCACGTCTAGAAACACTTGAAGGTATAAAATTCCTATCACAGACACAGCATATAGGGGCCTGGATTGCTTTAGCTAGGCTAGTTATCACAAAAGTTTGCCGTTTTTAACAGGGAGTAATGATAGACATAAATGGTTTTTACTATATTTCTAGCAACTTAATCATCAATTTTTAGCAATCATGAATACAGTATGTATAGAAGACTCACCTCCGCAGAGGCGACTAGTCAGCTATGTCTATTACAGTAGTTAGCTATGTTTATTTATAAGCCACTGTTTTGCATACAAATTACCGGTGTCTGTAATATTACAAGTGTTTTGTTAAATCCAAAACGTTGCATAGGCGACAGATTGTCAGTTAGGTAGGAGTTTCTGACAATGGCATTGTACGGTAGGGTAACATGTCTATAGTACCCGTCGACCATGGTAGTAGCCGTCCACTTGGCACTAAAAAACTTCCTGTGTGAAACCTAGCAGTGCTAGAAAGCCATACATAGACTTAAACTGTAGGCTAAGCAGTGCCGCACCATCCCTGAAAATAACGGGTGAAAAAAATAAAACTATAAAAATTGGTGGTGGTTTTCACATTTTTTCATGTTTTCAGTGAAAAAATGTGAAAACCACCACCATTTTTTATTTTGTTTTATTTTTTTTTTTTTTTGCCCATCATTTTCAGGGATGGTGTGGCACTACTTAGCCCACAGTTTAAGCCTATGTACAGCTTTCTAGCACTGCTAGTTTTCACACAGGAAGTATTTTGGGGCCAAGTGGACGGCTACTAGCATGGTGGACGGGTACTAGACATGTTACCCTATAGTACCCTATAGTATGTAATGCAACTCAAGCCTAGTCAATTTGTAGGATCAGTACGGTATGCGGTATTTTTTTTTTACTTCTACCCTTATTCAAGTCCACTATTTTTGTTGACCTATTTATATGCAATAAGGCTTGAAGACTTTTTTCATGGATATTGTTTTCTTTGGAAATGCTTATGGTTTTTGAGATATGTGACTCTGAATTTCTCCATTAATATCTATAAGAAAAATACCTACACTCGTTAGGTTACGTTTAGTTGGGTTCTGTTAGGTCCCTATGGAGTGGCTAGCAAGCCTTTTATGACGCGGGTTATTTTTTCTCTTAGATAAACAATGGCAATTTCCAAGTCAACATCTCGAAAACTAAGCATTTACGATGAAAAGTCTTAAAATGCCATATTTTACCTACATATGTAAACAAAAATGCTGAATTTGAGTAGGGGGAGGCAATAGCAAAACTTCACTCAGTGGTAAGCATCTTAGTGTAGGATTGACACCCACGCATTTTAGTTTGATTAGGTTTATGTCATTAGATATACCTAGGATATATTGTTCGGCTCTACTCAGTTGTTGCTTGCATTACAGTATGTAATAATGATTGGGTCTTTCTCTGCCACAGATAAGTTGAGTCGTCATCATGAGAAGAGGTGTGGTGTTAGGCCTCTGGCAACTTGGACATTGGTGTTTAGAAAAAAAGAAGATATGCATGCCTCTGAAGAAGAAGAAGAAGAAGAAGAAGCAGTTTGTGGTCTACTCTTCATAATGAAGTAAATCTACCTTATAAATATCTGTGAGTGATTAATAACAGTGATTTCCCGCTTTCATATAGGTGCTCCATTTTCAAAGTTCTTGATTGAGGTCATTGGCACTGAATACTGAAGCCTTGGATATTTCTTACGCATCCTAATGAGTAGGAAAAAACTCTGTTAAACCCTCGGGTGCCTACTGTGCTCATTTTTTCTACTTTACATGTGCCGGTAATGTTATTCTTGCGAGAAGGGGCGTTTAATTGAGGCACTAAAGAGTACCTAAATGTACCTGTATCTTTTTGATGATACCATTCAACACATTGCGTTGCAGTACGAAGTATGATAGCATCCTATACTTAGGGCGTGCTCGAATGGGACGTGTATGTCGATCTAAGCCAAACTTTCTTGACTTGTCCTAAACTGCAGACAGATGTGCCGACTTCATCCCATTTATTCAAGTTTCATTCGTTGACTCATAATTTATCACATGTGAGGGTTCTAAAAACTAAATACCTATTACTTCGTATACAGAGGGGGGGGGGGGCGTAGCGCCGCCACAGTAGCAGTGCTACAAATTTTATAGCGGTAGCGCCGCGACAATAGCAGTGCTACAAATTTTATAGCGGTAGCGCCGCTACAGTAGCAGTGCTACAAATTTTATAGCGGTAGCGCCGCCACAGTAGCAGTGCTACAAATTTTATAGCGGTAGCGCCGCCACAGTAGCAGTGCTACAAATTTTATAGCGGTAGCGCCGCTACAGTAGCAGTGCTACAAATTTTATAGCGGTAGCGCCGCTACAGTAGCAGTGCTACAAATTTTATAGCGGTAGCGCCGCTACATTTTTAAGCTTGTAGCGGTAGCGCCGCTACAATTTTGTAGCGGTAGCGCCGCTACATTTTTAAGCTTGTAGCGGTAGCGCCGCTACATTTTTAAGCTTGTAGCGGTAGCGCTGCTACATTTTTAAGCTTGTAGCGGTAGCGCCGCTACATTTTTAAGCTTGTAGCGGTAGCGCCGCTACATTTTTAAGCTTGTAGCGGTAGCGCTGCTACATTTTTAAGCTTGTAGCGGTAGCGCCACTACAATTTTGTAGCGGTAGCGCCGCTACATTTTTAAGCTTGTAGCGGTAGCGCTGCTACAATTTTGTAGCGGTAGCGCCGCTACATTTTTAAGCTCGTAGCAGTAGCGCCGCTACAATTTTGAAGCGGTTGCGCCGCTACATTTTTAAGCTCGTAGCAGTAGCGCCGCTACAATTTTGAAGCGGTTGCGCCGCTACATTTTTAAGCTCGTAGCAGTAGCGCCGCTACAATTTTGTAGCGGTAGCGCCGCTACAAATTTACAGTAGCGCTAGCATATGTACCGCTATTTCACAGCGCTACATATTATATACTTTGCTCCCGTCGCTTTACTGATATAGGGCTACAAACATTACAAAAATGCTAATATATCAATTTATGTTAACATGTCTTGATCAGGTGAAAATATGGCTAATATTTACCCTTTCGTCCAGTGGGGTTGATGCCCATCAGGTGTGTTTATAGATTGGCGCGTGGGAAGATGCTTACTTTTCGAGATGTTTGATTTTGAAATTCTATTTTCTCCCTATCTATTACTGAAGAAAAGGATTCGGTCGAGAATTTTCAACGTTTTGATGCCATATATTTGTGGTAGGACGGACACATTTAGAGACGTTTTACACGACTGACATTTTGCTCGCAAATGCTTGATTTTCGAAATGTTTGACTTTGATGTTCCCATTGGTTTCCTAAGAGAGAAAATACCGGGCAATGGCACTGTTGGTTGGTTAGGAAGCCTTTTAAATAGCTTTTTTAGGTTAGGTTAACCCAGTTTAGGTTATTGTGGAGCCGCCGGGTATTTTTTCCTATAGGAAAGCAGTGGTAGCTTCGGAGTCGAATATTCGTCGGGTTTGTCTATCTGTCTGTCCGTTTTCTATCTGTCATCAAGATAACTCAAAAAGTTATGGACGGATTTGGGCGAAACTGACAGAGATTGTTAGGTAGCTATGTTAGGAGGAACATGCAGATGATCAATTTTTGGTGAAGATTCATCCATCTGTTTGTTTCTCTGCCTCATTTTTCTCGATGCCATAACTCATAAAGTTATGGACAGAATTTTATAAAATTTACATGAGTTGTTAGATATTTCACGAAGAGTAAATGACCAAATTTTTGTGATGGTTTGTGTGTCGTTGTGTTTGATTTTATGCATGTTAGCGCGAAAACGCAAAAAAAATTAAATGAATATTTACAAAGTTTACAGGAGTTGTTGGTAATGTTAAAAGACATGAATGATTGAATTTTGGTGCAGATCTATTGTTTCATTTGTATGTTTGACATATGTTTGTCAAAATGTTTGTTTGCGGTGGCATATGTTTGTCATAATGTTTGTTTGCCGCCTAACTCAAAAAGTTATGAACGGATCTTCAAAACAATATTATTGCAGAAGCTGTTAATACTACCATAAGGCACAAATGATTAGATTTTGGAGTTGATACAAAGAAAATAATGGATTCAAAGACCATTTTGAATTTTTTGTTATCGTTGCCTTACTTGGCGGAGGTGTGCGCACTCAGAGTGCTCTAGTTTACTTTGTATCAACTCCAAAATCTAATCCTTTTTGCCTTTTAGTAGTATTAAGAATGCCTGAAATTTTTTTGAAGATCTGTCCATATCTTATTGAGTTATGCTACTAACAAATATGACGAAACAAATATGTCAATCATAACAACGAAACAGGCGATCTTCACCAAAATTTAGTCATTTATGGCTTTTAACATTACCAACATCTGTAAGTTTCATAAAGATCTATTAAAAACTTTTCAAGTCATTGGCTAACAAGCATAACATCAAACACAGCGACAAACACACGAATGAACAAACAGATCAGCCCAAAAATTTGGTCATTTACTCTTCGCGATATAGGTACCAGATAACCTAACCAGTAACAACTCATGAAAATTCCGTAAAAACCCGCCTATAACTTTTTGAGTTACGGCATTGAGAAAAATGAGGCAGACAAACAAACAGATGGACGGACCTGCACCAAAACTAAATCATCTTTTCCTCTTAACATACCTAACAATCCCTGTAAATTCCGTCAAAATCCGTCAATAACTTTTTGAGTTATCTTGGTGACAGACAGAATAACACAGACAAACCCGTCAAAAACCTAATCTCTCTGGCGTTGGTAAAAATAGAACTTCAAAGTCAAATATCTCGAAATGTGGGCGTTTCTCCAAGGGGCAGTTGTGATTTTTTGTTTCAGGACTTGTCAATCTGTGGGAAAACACAGTTCACATACATCAATTTGATGGAGCGAAATGGTAAATAATTATATACCCATGAATAATAATAATAATAATGTAATAAGGTAATGTATTGAGATTTATAAAGGCACTAATAACAATATAGCACTTTAGTGACGTTAAATCACACCGACTCTTAAGTCTTCTAACAGAGAATGAACGGGTTTGTTACGAGAATGAGCGCGTTTGGTATGAGCATCATACGTGTTTTGTTTGGGGATGCGTCACTGACTGATCGACTACCGCAAGACTACAGGAGTACTGCATAGTACACAGAAAGGAGTGGAGTACCGCTCAGTTTCGCTTGCAGAGTCGTACGTATGATGTGGTGGGCTTCAATAGGTAACGTTTCTAGCGTTCTGCTCGCCTTGAATTGCCATTTACTGCAAAGCAATGGATAAATTTATTACAAAAAGATCCGCAAGTGAAGCAACTCTTATAAAAGTTGAAACTGATGCGGCTGAAAATACTGAGGTAGAATTTCAAAGTGAATCAGGCACTCAAAGTGCTAAACAGTGCGATCCGTGGCCGTTTATATCCTAATCTTGTTGGCCACAGTACCTTATGAGAACAATAAATAATTTATTATTATTATTCTTATACTTCTCAAGAATTGCTTTCCGTTAGAAATGTTTACTTTTTGAGAAATTTGACTTTAAGGTGCGCCATTCAGAAGAATCTCCATAATTGCTAGTTGGCTACAACGTGGCTCGTATTCATTAAGGTTAGGGAAGCAAGGTCTGGTTCTCCTAATATCCTACGTGAAATATAAAAGAAACAGTGTACAGCGATATTGCGCTAGCCGTAATGGTGGATCCAATTTTCTCTTATACAAAAACAATGGGAACTTTAAAGTCGAATATATCGAAGACAAACCATTTGCGACGGAAAAGTTATTCGTGAAAAACGTCTTGGAATGCCTTATTCTATACCTGCATATGTCAACATAAATGCCGAATTTCATTGGGGTGTTCTTGTAAAAAATTACCGGCGTTTTATTTATAAAACTGCGTTTCTGTATGCTTCCGAACTAATTGTTTTATTTAGCTTCAAAAAGGTTATTTATATGAAACTCATCTTGATACATGTAAGATATTTGTGTGAAGTAGACTCTCATGCATTTGGGTGAAATAGATCTTCATTTGTGTGAAAGTAATTTTCATTTGTGTGCAAGTGATTTTCATTTGTTTGTAATTTAGTTTCATCTGTGACAAATCAAATTTCATTTGTATGAAATTGGTTGTCATTTCTCTGAAACAAACTTCCATTATTAAAGCATATACAGAAATTGTGTGGAAAGAGTTATGTTGGAAATTTCTAAGAAGTTAATACGCACGGTTGTATAACTGCTGTTTCGAATCATCGGGAACTCCATTAAGATATCTCGCAAGAGTTATTCGCCAAAGACATTTAATACCATACTCCCATTCTAACCGCTACGAGTACTATATAATTCTTATTCTGTGCAGTGAACCAAGGTGGACTATATTAATATTATGAAAGCACAGATAAAATCAATAGCCGTAAATCATTTATATTGCACATTTCCCTGCATTAAATTCAATTTCGAAGAAAAACGAAAGTGAAATTGATTTTTCTTTTGTGTGATGTTGAATTTTATCTGTGTAAATTCGAATTTCGTTTATGAGAGTTTGATTTTCGTATGTGTAAAATTGATTTTCAATAATGCGAAATTGATGTTCATTTCTGCGAAATCGATCTGTCGTATGACGTGGCTGCCGTGGTAAAACCAGGAGAATAATAATAGTTCCGAACAAATCAGTCAAATCGAGTGAGCCACGATCGAGCCACTCGATCGTATCAGTCGTTAGGAATAGATACTAATAAATTAATTGCCCCATATTTTTTGGCAGAGATGAAGTCCGTGTATCCACAGAGAACCCCGTTGCCCCCTCAGGGGGCATAGGATGGGCCATAGAGTTAGTTTAGGTTCACCACCCATCCTATGGGGAGTAGCACCCCAGGGGGACCCTGTCGGTTACCTCATGGCCTCTCCACACGACCGCCCCCCAGGGACATGACCGTGGGACAGTGAACGTGTCCGCGTTTGCTCCCACACGTTGCGGGGCAGCACCCGACATGGGAGTGCGGGTGATTGAAATACGTGAACATCACCGCGGCCTTGTATTGTTCACAAGGTGACACGTTTTCGTCATGGGTCCAGTGTATCTATCGACATGATTTATGTTCCTCCTTTTCCTCTTTTAGAAAAGCAAAGTACATATTTGGGGAGGCCTAAATTATCATATACTACTCTTACTACTACTCCAGGTGTTGGCTCTGCATTGCTACTTTCGCGAACTCCAGATAACGTTCTCAACATTAATGCGAAAAACGATGTTTTATGCTGGTTCAAACCCAGGCAAGTCATTTCTATGAGCTATAACACTACTCAGAGCGGCAAAACCTACGCCTCTGTTTAAGGTTTGGACAAGCCAGGCATCGAAGGCCTAATTTCACTGGCGAATCGCACATTCCCCTACCGAACGAGCTAAGTTATAAAGAAGCAGACAATAAACGTGAAGCCAGCCAGCTGGACGTCATTCCGGTCATACAGTTTTTCCGCTCCTATTCAGAATCCTGCTGATCTTGTCACTTTAGGGGGAAGTCCTGTGGAAAGCTCGATGCAGCACAGCTTCACCATTGAAAGCTTGGTCTCTTCAGAACAAAACATTTACCTATGTGTAGTTCATCGCTTTGTTATGAAGCTCACGAGCAATCCACTGTTAATGCAGGAATAATTACACATGCTAATCGCACACATATACATACTGTACATATATTAGATCTCAACACGTGGACTGCCCCCTCAGGGGGCATTGGACGGGCCATAGGCAATGAAGTTAGTTTTGGTTCGTCCGCCCTATGCTATGGGGTCAGGCAATCCCAGGGGGCCCGTGTAGGTTACCTCAGCCATTAGCTAGGCCTTCAGGACGTCTCTATTTCGTGCCCACTTTGCTTCCTTCCTGCTTTCATACTCCTACTTGCTCTTGCTCTATTTTCCTTCGATGGCGTTGCCAGTTGAGCAATACGAGATGCCGCAGGCCGTTATTGCTTCTCCCGCACGTCTACACCCCTATAAAACTTTAATTTTGGCAATGACATAATAATAGAACCGATGTGCATCTGTTACGAGTTGGAGACAGAGCGCAAACCGATAGACACGTCATTAATAGTTTAGACGCCGGAGCGTCAGGTGCTTCTCCCATCGGACGGTCGGATAAACGATGGAGTTCCTGATTTGTGAATTTGAAGTAGTGTAAGTTCATTAATGTTTGGTTTACTTTTTTGCAGCCTTTCAGGATGAGTAATAACAGTGATCATAATATTATTATCGATTCTATTGAAATCCCACCTAGTAATTCGGACAGAATTGAAAATATTATTAAACTGTTGGTTGAAAGTACTCAGTCGAATACGGAGGCCCTGAAAGCTAATACGGAGCTTTTGACAACCTTTGCCAACAAATCTACTGCAGATTCCCGAACTGTTTCAGATAGTAGAGCAGAGCCTCCTAGCATTCCGAATACTTCCTCAGCTGGTGGCACTGTAAATGCGAGCTTTTCCGGCTTTTCTCGCAAGCGTCTTGCGGAAGACGATTCTTGCCAGTTCCAAGACCGTAAACAAAGCCGGTCGGGTTTTCGTCAGAAAACTCCCTCTTCGGGTGTAGGTGTAGCCCACCCAGAATGTCAGTCTGTGAATAGACATAGTTCTGCTTCTTTTAGTGATTCTGAAGCGCAGGCAGAATCAGCCACGTTCCGGGCTGTTAATCAGCCGAACGTCTCTGCAACGGGCGATCTTAATGTGACCCCACTGCACGTGCCCCAGCGGTCACTGGAGAGTGTCGGCGCCTCGATTGCCTCAGGGTCAGAAGGACTTTCTGAGATGGCGGCATGCGAGTCAATGCTCGCTGAGGTCGATGATGGCAACTCCAGTGACCATGAGCATCTTCCTATTTATGGTGAAGCTTCATCGGCTAATTGGGAACCACCACACAAAGCTTTAGCTTGGTATAAGAAGGTGGCTGATATATTCTTGAAACACCAAGACTTACGAGGTTTGCAGGACCAATTTGTGCCTCCATCAGAGCTGGCTTCTGATTTTGA
>LQNS02276866.1:18370315-18380423 GCA_001587735.2 Parhyale hawaiensis
TAATAACCCAATATGCCGTCATTTACAATGACGGCTCGGGACACTAGTAGTATAGTATTTTGTCTGTCGAGTTTTCGTTACTTTAACACTGTGATATTCTTTTCAAGGCTAAGTGTTTAGCTAAAATAGACTGACAAGCCGTTAAGAGGGTTTAATTTAAAAGAAATGGGGAAAAACTTCTAAAATAATGTAAAGTACGTTTAAGTTGTTCCTGGGGACTTTTTTAATTAAAAAAAAGTAAGTTTGGTCGTAGTGTATACTTGCAGTATCTAATAAAAACTCGAGAGACCAACTTTAAACGGGGAAAAATAAAGTGCGTGCAAAATAATTTTTGAAAAACTTGATGCGTTGTTATAAATTATTTCGCCTTTGTTGTCAATGACTTAGCTGGATCTTTCAAGCTTGCTTTTAGTTGAGGATTAAAATAATTCAGATTTGATGGCTCCTCACAATAACTTTCGCCTCATCGTGAGCTTGGAAGCTGAGATGATATGTTTCCTAGAAAGGTTGTTTTTATGCAGTCCCTTGCAATATATTTTTGTATTTTGAGCTCAAACAAAAATTGTAACCACAGTGATGATGTACTTTGAGTTTGGTATTAGTTTCAATTATTAGAGAAAAGTTCTTTGAAAGATATGTCTCTTCGCTGCCAATTTTTTCATGGTACGTACCAAAGCAATGTTAGATTTCGCCGTTTTGTACTTTATTGGTACGAGATATGGTCCCAGTAATTTCAGTGTGACAGCGGTGCAGAGGGACACAAGCGTAATGCGATCCCAATGAGACGCTTTAGATATAAGGCAATTACCTGATCTTATGCGGTGCCGCTCACTGGATAGTAGACAACGGATAGTTGCCTATGATTACCCTATTGAAGAGCTCGATTTATTGTTCTTATAGTTTTGGATTTTCCCCTTGATTTCTTTTATAGGTTTAAATAGTTTCTATTAATACTGTATTGGCACCGACAATAAATAAAAGTGTTCGTTAATTTCTATTAGCAATGGAAGGATTCTATTAGCAATGGAAGGACTCTATTAGGACGGTTGCGATTGCACATTCAAAGTGCGCGTCAAAAGCATAATAAGATTACTGTAATTAACCGTTTTTTATTCCGTCAGTATTATTATACTCATTTTCTTTTGTAAACGAAGTTATAAAAATGGCTATACTACTCTCTGAAAATGTCTTTAAACAACCGTATGGCAGAGAAGTTGCAGCTTTTGTAGCTACTCTTCTGAAATTGTGCCAGTAAAGTATATTTCATGTCTTTGGGTAACAAGTTCCTAAATACTCTTCCAGCTTACTTTTCATAGGCCATTAATCTCAAGTCGAAGAGAATTTTCAATTCATTCCACCCCCCTCCTTTTTTGAAAGAAAAATCCTAGCGAGAATGGCTAAAACTATTAAGCTGTTAATTGCGCTGTTTGTCGCCATGGACTGTGTAGATGCTCTGCATTAACTTTTGTAGATCTTCCGTCGGTTTCGTATCATTCAAATGTATTATTGTATACTAACTGCACCCGTGGAAATTCTACGGTTAGTGAATATTTTCACGTACCTTATTTAACTTGAGGTACCGCTCATATCTAAACCACTCCGTCTGAACTAGCGGCCGCCGCTTAACCCATGCTATATCCTCATGTAGTCCGTCTACCGTACGTCTCGTCTAACTTTTCCTATTATTTCCATTTTGTCACTGAATTACGCAATTGTTCAGTCACCAAGGTATTAACACATGTGTTTTGATGAAGACATACAAATGGGACGGTACATCTTGCAATTTTCTTTTACAGTAAGCATTTGCACGCCTTTTCTAAGCTGTTTCCCACAGTTTAGAGATAATTTAACCCACATAAGGTTACACGTTCCAATTTTTTGTCGGTGTTTCGATTTTTCCTCACAATTTCGGAACTGATCAGTAGTCAATAATTTTTCTGCTTCGTTGATTGTGATAGCGACATAGTAGCTAATAAATAAAAACAGATTCGGTCAATCCCTCCATTCGCAATAGAGTCATCTTATGTGTTCAAGATGTCATTGTGTTTGCTCAGGCATCACACTGTAGACTGTAGAGGTCGATGTTCTGGCGGCAGCGCAATCGCTTCAAAAAAAGACTCCAGAGCATAAATGCCTAACGATACTACCCTTTCTGTTTAACCGTGCCGTATCATGGCTACGCAACTGACCATATTAGAAATGTCTTCCGCTGTCTGCAAAGCGAGTAGAAGGTTGCGAGAAAAATGAAAAGCTGTAGGTAGATATGATACGGATGGAATGATTATCACCCGCGAACAAAGTGAGATAGGTGATAATGTTTTCATTGAAGATTCAAGCATATATATTTGTATATGAAAAAATCTGTTTTGCGTCACGATCTCCCGCATCTCCCAAGTAAGGATATTTCGCTTGGATGGTGCCCAGCTAATGCCAGGACTTTGCGATAGCTTAGGTCCTTTATTCACCGGATGCTCCTCCTACCGTGAACCAATCACGCCTACGGGACTCGAACGCTCAACCTGCAGATGCAGCAGCGACCGCTCTAACCACTATGCCACGGCGGCCCATATATATTTTTATGTATGTATATATATTTGTCTGTCCACCCAATAAGTGGTCGAAGGAGTTGAGCTACGCTCATGTTTTTTATACTGGGGGTCTGCTGGGTTGCCCTCGTTGTAACCTATGCCAAAAACTGGAAATAGCATGCCAAAAAAAAAAAAAAAAATACGGCAATGAAATTTGCTCCCCACCCAAAAAAATAGGTAGAACGAGTTGAGCTATCTTCAGGATTTTTTGCAGGAAGTCTCGTGGGCTGTCCTCGATGTGACCCATGCCAGAAAAGTAGAATTAGCTGGCCATAAAAAATGAAGGCGATGAAAATTGCTCCCATCGCGGGTGATGCTCTTACGCCACCGAGGCGTTCTATAGTGCATATTTGAATTCAAATGTCTAATTTTTCCCCAATCTATTTGTGAAGAGCGTGACACAAAAGGAACGTAGGTAGGTACTAGCGTATCAATATATAGATCGACATTGGATGATAATTCAATAAGTTTAATGCTTCAGCGCTTATCTGATCTTTCCGAGTGTAAAAACGTAAAAAGGCTTTGAGTAAATAATCCAGATATATTTGATGAAAAAGCTTATCATATCTATACAGGAGTCCTGAGGTCCAGGGTAGTAATTGAAAAGTGTTTTTGCGTCTTTTTGGTGCTATGCATTAAGCCCGGTTCACACGTTAATTTTTGTTCTACGACGTTCTTGCAGGCAAACCGCCGCAAGTGTCGTCGTGCGCCTACAGACACAACCGTCTCACTATGTACACTGAAAAAAGTGCTAAAATGCAAACTGTCAGGTCAACGTATCGAGTGTCGCTAGGCAAGTTTCGGATATATTTTAAAATTTAAAGTGAATTACAACTGGAAAAGATGTGTAGTTTTCTTTCGCTCAGGCAGGCAGTGCTACTCGTTTGAACGTCTAATTGTGGGCATAGTTCAATTGACTATCGGGTCAACAGGCTTTGGACGCTCTGATGCTGTGACTGTTGGAAGGGAAATGGAAGTGTGATTTATTGAATTTTTTTATTTACCTTTTAAATATGTCACACGAGCTTGACAATGGCATGAATGTGTTTAGGAACTTGCAGACGCTTGTACTGTCGCACTCTCCAGGAACAACATCCAGGAACAACATGCAGCGTGGCCACAAAAAGACGCCTCTAGACTGACTATTACAGAAGTGTAGTGCGAAATATTAAAAATATCTTGATCACCACCGTGAAAAGAATTGCCAATAATGTGAGCTGCTTTGGCCTAGGAATTTCTTGATGAACGTTATACAAACCATTGAACTCACATAACACAGGCCAGTAGGGGCTCCATTGACTACTTTTAACTCGTATACACGAAGTGTACCCGGTTGTGAACAGGCCTTACTTTACATAGAAGGATTATGTTTCCGACCATACATCATTAACTGTTTCCAGGTTAATTAATTAACGGCTGATGTTCGACTCAACAAGTCGAAGCCAATTCACTTGGCTGAGGTTTTCAGACCCGTGGGTTCGGCTTAGATCGACTTTGACCACACAATCGAAACACAATCGAAAAAATAAAAGTTTTTCGGCAAAGAAAAACAACTTTAGCGAAGTAATAACCCTAGCATCTGTTGTTACCCGAACTATGGGATAAAGTATTGGTAGTACTTACGCAAATGGCTCGGATGAAATAGACTGAAAGTATTCCACAGTCTTCTTTATGATATTTCAAAATTATCCATGTCGTGCAGTCTTTTCAATTTGGATTCATACATTGATCGCTTTATGCAAAATAAGAAAAATAATCGATTAACCGCCCTCAGCGCAATGTAAACAAGCCTTTACAATCTCACTGCAAGTTTTTGAGTTGATACACCAGTTCGCGCGTTGATACGAGCTCCACCCGCACGCTTCATCCGCCGTCTCCCTTTGAAAAGAGGGGCAAGTTGGCAATATTGGCCTCATATGGTACTTATTTTCTATGGTCCCCTGAGGAGGCATAGGCCATAGAGTTAGGTTAGTTAAGTTATATTATTAGGTTATATTAGTTGTCATTGGAGTCAAGCTTAAGCATCAAGAGAGGAAACATAAGGGACGTGTAGTATGTCAAGAAACGTGGAACCCATGAACGACGGTGGACCAACGCGTATGGGAACAGCATGTCAGGAAAGAAGAGGAAGAACTGAACAAAATATCATCAGTATGAATGTGAAAACGGAAGGAAGCGAGGTGGTCACGAAAGACAGACGTCCCGAAGGCTAATGGCTAAGATAACCTACAAAATCCCCCTGGGGTCACTGCTGCTTCCTATAACATAGGATGGGCGAACTTAACTAACTGTTGCCTATAGCCCATTCTCTGCCCCTGAAGGGTAGAATAGTTAAGTTTGTCCGTCCTTTGTTGGACACTGTAAGTTTCCATTAGCCATCAGTTAGACCTTCAGAACATCTGGCTTTCGTGGCCACTTTCCCTTTGTTTTCATGTTCCTAGTGGCGATTCTTTGTTCTGTTTTTATTTTCTTTCCCGACTTGCAGGTCCTATGCTCGTTGATCGTGTATATGGGAGCACCCTTGCGCATGGGTTCCACATTTATATTGATATACATGTATATATATAATAATATATATATGCATGTATCTCCTTTCTATCTATCTTGGTTCCTCTGTGACATCGTCTTGGTGCAGATAGAGAGGCTTGAACCGCTGAATGTAATTCTTTCTGAAGTGATGCTAGAACCATCTCCATGTAGCTGTTCATCCTAGAAGAAATAGGTCATCCAAGTGAGTGAATCAGTGTGTGGGCTGCCAAGGTAAATAGCAGTAATAGCAGTATTTAATGCTTAGCCGGATCCTACTTTCAAATTTATAATTGACATATCAGCTTTATGAAATAACAAGACTGTCCAGTTTCAGAAAATAGTCTTCAACATTAAAAATGGGCGACGCATCACGTGTCTGCTGCAAAATATACTGCAATGTGAGGAATATTATTTGCTCTCAAAATGCCGGCATGTACAGAACTGCAGCTGTAAGGGGGTACTCATGGGAAGCTTGAGTTTCGTGTCTCGCTTTAATACTCATCCCTATTGATACTTTAGGTTTGAACACTCCTTAAAGAGTTCTAGGAAGATTATTGTTCAGTGTTATATTTGATCGAGACTGGGTATAGTTAGTTTAAAATAACCAGGACAAATTATTGTGTTTTTTTTATTATTATATTCCTACATTATCTAATCATCGTGTATTGTTTGCGAATTGTCACTAATATAATTTTTCTAAAATTTGACTCTGTGCCTCAGCTATGCTCGCGGTAGCAGAGCGCCTTTTCGATTGGGCGCTGAAATCAAGCCTTTGAAGCTCGAGTTTTCGGAAGTTTTCAGACAGAAGCTTCGGCTATGCAATTTAGAATCTGTGGTTCAAGTGTTAAAAGCAGAGCGGTTACGTTGAGCCGGCTGAAAATTTCATTTTACAATCAAGATTGAGCGTCTGGACGTCTCAAAGATTACCCGAGTAAGGGCGGCTGCAGACGAGAGTCGGGAAAATGTTTCATGTTCTTGGAACAAAAGTTTCTGTGGCTGTGACTGCAACTTAACCTGTTTGTGTATCGCTCTAAAATATACTACGTTGCGCACTCAAATCGTTTCAAATTAAGAGAAATATTTGAAACTGTGCCAACGGAACCTGCCGTAGTGCAATAACTACAGGAGCTTCTCAGATATTTAGCAATTTTTCCACTTTGCATGCAGTGCTGGGCAAGCCGAAGCCGTCCCAGCGGTACGTAATAGGACGAGTGAGGAGCAACGTTCCCGCGTTTCGACTCTCGCCTGCAGCCGCCTTTAGGGTCAACGCCTGAAACTCAATTCAGCGGGTCGAAGCCAGAGCACTTGTCGGAAGTTCCGAACAAGTCTAGCCAAATATTAGCACCCACTAGACTGTGCTCCGCGAGTGCGGTACTTATGCGCTCCAGGTTAGGTGTTCGTATCTTCACCCGGTAGGTGAATTAGGGCGTGTTCGATTGGGTGTCTTAATTAAGCCTTCGCTACTCGACATGTCCGAAACTTGCGATAGCCGTCCTGGACTCGATCATTTAATTAAAATTTCATGGGTTGACTTTTAATTGATTACACGTGGGACTCCCAAGAACTCAATCTTACTCCTTAACCCTTTAAGGACCAAGTTTCCGTTTCCTTTAGATGTTTGGAGATAGTCTTAAATTGTAGTCCTCCGACTACCGTCTCATAGTCGCGGCGCTCATAGGTCCAAATATCACTGATCCCTTCTTTATTTAGAAACTAATTTTTGCGAAACGGGACTGGTGAGGCCCAGTGGTCCATAAAGAGTTAACACGGAGTTTTCATTCCGCTCTACGTACTTTGGTTGCTTCTAACCCATCCATTACAATTCTGATTGGCAAAGTCAAAGCTCCTATCAGCAGTTTCGGACAAGTCAATTCGAACGGGCTTGGCTTAGGTCAACTATTGCGACCCAGTCGAAGTGTCGTTTTTCTTCGACGCTCGGATTTGCAGCGTCAGTTTTATTGACATTTATGGTCCACTGTAGAAGCATTGACATACCCAGAATGGGATCCACAGGGGAGGGTGCAATTGTCACTTGAGCCTACCATTTCTGACGTCATAGCTGAATGTAGCAACCTGCAACCTGTGTTCGAGCGCAGCCGTGCACTGCTGTGTGACATATGGCAGCTACCTGCAACACAAATTGATGCATGCCGATGCCCCAGCTAGGATGTGGAGTGAAGTTGCCTCTAAGCGGCATTTGCAGGCCGTCCCGACCTTTGCGGTGGTAGGATGTTATGGAGTACTATATATAGTCTGACCATTTTATAAAGGCAGGTCGGCATATATACGTATGTCATGTATTCTAGTTGTTATTCCCTCATTACATTTGAAGTAAACGTGCTCGCTCATGCTCAGGTTCATCTTCCATATACCGGATACAGCCGAATTGAATTTTCAGAGCTTCAATAGAGAGGTGGGAGCACTGCCGCCTTAGGGTGCCGGCACACCAAAAGCAGCTTAGTGAGAAGCCGGCAGGCAGGCCGGCTGGCAGTGTTTGAGAGGCCCGGGAATGCATTGAAGCGCACACACCGAACAGCGACAGTTGAGTAGGCATCGGCAGCTGTTCAGCGTGCGCGCTCCAAGGCTTTTCAAACACTGTCAGCCTGCCTGCCAGCTTCTCGCTGAACTGGTTTTGGTGAACCGGCAGCACTGGCTCCAAACTCGCCATTGTGTGTGCCCTCATCACTGTGAGTGCGTTCAAGTGAGCTTTCTTTTTTTTTTTTTGCCGCGCAATAACCACCAGAAGTACAACAATAAGCACTACCAAACCTAACTTAACCTTAACTAACACTACCTAACCAAAAAGTTACACACCCGAAATTGAAAAACTGGGTGGTTAGAAAAACCAGACTTGCCCTCCCCTAACCTACCCGAAGTTATGAATGAATATAATCCAACTTACCCGAAATTAGCGAGTTTTCTGACAGTACGGCCTAAAAAGTGCGAAAATTGACCAATCGTAGATTCTAGGCGAGGGTAACGGTACCTAACCTTACCCTAACTTAACTTAATCTGCGATACAGCGAGCAGGCACAGCAGACGAACTTGAACGCCACCCGCACGTACACCGACGCCCGTACACAGACGTACACAGCCAATGGCGAGTGTGCAGCCAGTGCGAACCGACACCACAGACTGAAGAATATAGTCTGTGACAGACACCCTCAAGCTAGACCAGCTAGAGCTCCAACCTCTCCGGTGTGAACGTGACGCATGGTATTGTAATAGTTTTATTGTATGAATACCTTTGTCAGATCAGCCTTAAAAGTGAGCTGCCTCTGGCAACTGTACCTAACCAAAGATCACGTGCTCATCAATCTCATTGGTGGAAATGACGCGAGAGCAACGAACAAACCGATGTACTGCAGGTATTCCTTCACGACCGCTACATATTTATCAGCGTGATTTCCTTATCGCGGATTTATTTTGTGACCGCGCTTTCTCCACCGAGCCAAATGTGTTCAGAACGACATTGCAGAAAAAGATGTTATTCTGTCGTGTTTTGAAAGCTGCCGGCCCCAGCATAACAGCAGCCGTCTACAACTTTCCAGAATTTGGCCGTTATTAAGAGAAGTGGATCAAAATCAATGCATTTCAAAACATTGTGAAAGTAGAAGAAAATTTTCGTAGTTGATGGTGCGATGAGCCACGATACTGTAAAACCTTATAGTATGTTAAATTTAATCATCATTAACTTGTATGCTAAGGTTCCGATTTTATTACATAATTGTCGTAGCTACACGTATTGTGTGTATGTATTTCTTCCAATCTGTTTTGAAACATACAGATGGTTTAGTATGTATATATGCAAATTATATGCCTTTGAATTTGGAACAAAATGAACATGGGTTACCAGTTTTTAATCGGGCCTTTTCTAAAATCCTATTAGTAACCCCACAAAAATATTTTCTGTAAAAAATTTAGCAATGAAAACAGCCAACTTTTAAATAGAACTTATAATTTAACTCGTGATTTGGAGAAGGCGCGCTTTGACGACGGCGGCTATTCTTGGAACGTATAGAGTGCGCGGTCGTGGAGGAATATCTGTAACATGCGAGTGGTGCATACGGCGACTGGCAGCAGCCACAACGGGAACTTGTGCTACACGGACGAGGCTCCAGGCTCCCTCCTTTCTATTAAACTTTCTTGTCTTGAAGAGAAGAATCTGTGAGCAGACACGCAAGTAAACAAACAAGCGAGGTTCACAGACTTTTAGTATATACTAGACAATCTGTGACCCATTGGGTCACCATCACGATCTGCTTTGCTTTCGAAAAAAAAAGTACTTTTCAACTGGTCATAGACCACACATATTTTGGCCCTTCACTTCTCCCAGTAAGGGTCACTATTACCAACTTCTTTGCCTCTCAAAGGAAAATTCTACACTCTGCCTGTAAGTAACTAACTACAAGTAGGTTACGTATTTCCATTGTATTACCCGCATTACCTTTGAATTTGGCGTGCCTTTTCATGCAGCCAAGCTTAGGTTCATCTTCCGTATCACGGGTAAAGTCGAAGCAACTCTACAACGCACAAATTTCTTCCTATCTAAAGAGAAGAATGTGTGTGCAATCAAACAAGCTAGTAAGTAATTAAATAAACAAGCAAACAAATAAAGCAGCAAAGTTCACAGCCTTTCAGAATAAGATAGATTTGACTCCCAGACGCGGGATGCGGGAGCTCGAGCCTGCTTACCTGGCATGCGAGTTCTTGTCATGCTCGACTTGCTTTGTCAGCAATGCAGAGGCACTGGCCCTTACAGGAATGGGGGTTGGCCCCATTTTTTACCCTGTACAACTGACAATTAGTGGTCGACTGCAGCCGTATGCTCCCTCTGAAGCTAAAAGAAGGCATATCTTCCCGGGATGGAGCTGTCGTAATCATAAGAATTTCTGCTGCAAATCCTGATAATTACGACCTTCCTAATAAGAATTATGTTTTTAGTGGTGGTCAGGAATCTGCAATCTGTATCGGTATATTTTAGGAAAACA
>LQNS02276866.1:18408286-18421663 GCA_001587735.2 Parhyale hawaiensis
TAAAATTATGGATTCGTGAAGCCACGACAGGCTCAGCAGTATCTTCTTTACTGGATGATTAGGGACAGTTGAGCAATTGGTTGTGTATCGGAGCAAGTGTAGATCACGGCATTGCTACAGTGGGGGAAGAGCACACTCTCCCTCTAACAGGCCACCGGTGTTGGTCTCAGCAAGCCTAAGATTGTTTAGATGGCTGCGTATTGTATGCGAGCCAATATCTTCAGCGTAGTATCTGCAGCAGATGTGTACAAGAAGCCCGCGTATTCGAGTTTGCTGCGGATGAGACTGATGTACAGTTTTCTCAAGGTAGCTGTTTCAGCTCCCCAGTTTTGTGCTGCGGCTATTCTGAGAAGTCACAAATACGACTGGCATCTGTTCTGCAGCGTTGTGATGTGAGGCTTTCACCTGAGGTGCTTGTTCAGCATTACTTCCAAGAGTCTTACTTGGTGGACGAACTGGATTTGTGTGTTTCCTAGTCTGAGCGTTGGGAGGGTTGAGGGGCGTTTGTACAAAAACATAACAGCTTGACTTTTGGCTGCAGCGAATATCAGTCCCCAGGTCTGAGCCCAGTGTTGTATTCTTCTCAGAGCACTGTTCGTCGTGGCCGCTCTCTCTTCTAGTTTAGTGCACTCCAACCACAATGCGCAGTCATCTGCATATAAGGAAGGCTGTATTTCTTTCGGCATTTTTTTGAATAAATCATTTATTATTACTGTAAAAAGAGTAGGACTCAGCACTGATCCCTGTGGCACCCCGCAATGTAAAGTATGAGCGCCTGAGGTCGCCTGAGAAAGGCGAACACGTATTCTGCGAGCTTGGAGAAACTGCTGAATGAAGGTGAACATAATGTTATGTCCGGCCGCATTAGCCCGAGAGACACGACAATTCTGGAGGGGCGAGCAGTGGCGAGTGTGTCTCGGTGGCCTCGGCAGTGGAGGCGGAGAAGTGGTGCCAGTGCGTGAGTGCGTACGTAGGTACACCTTGCGCCGATTACTTGAATATATTGCGCTACTCAATCTGTATCTGTTGGTTAAACAGTTATTATCATTGTATTTTGAATAACATATTTACTTAAAAATTGGTTTCTTCAGCAAAATTTGAAAGTAAATCTGCATTAAATCATTCTAATAAGTTGTTACAGCGAACACTGGTGTTTCAAGTATGCGTGATGATAGAACTGCAATCGTTTGCACTGCATCTTTCATTCATGTTTCATACAATAGTATAGAGAAACGCAAAACACAACACAATACGTAAATACGTTCAAAAATATAACATATGTGTGTCCATTGTATAGTATATGTAAGTCTTAGACATTATATACGAGATAATTCTCATCAGCTTACGATGTAGTTATGGAAAACCTATTTTAAGAATACAAGTAAAACTACTTTTGTGCGTATACTTCACGTGTCCTCATATAAGGAAGGTATATGTCACAAGCATAAAGCTACATAGTCATGATTGCATTTTTACTATTCATGACTTATTACTTATTAGACGGGTGTCTTTCTGACTGTCTTTTTTGTCTATCTGCCTGTCACCAAGATAACTCAAAAAGTTATTGACGGATTTTGACGGAATTTACTGGGATTGTTAGGTATGTTAGGAGGAACAGATGGTTAACTTTATATGAAGATCCGTCCACCCGTTTGTTTGTTTATCTGCCTCATTTTCCTCAATGCCATAACTCAGAAAGTTATAAAGGGATTTTTATGAAATTTGCAGAAGTTGTTAGGTATGTCACAAAAAGTGAATGACAAAATTTTTGTGATGATCTGTTTGTTCGTTCGTACGTTTGTTGCTGTGTTTGATTTTATGTTTGTTAGCGCAATAACTGAAGAAGTTCTGAGTGAATCTTTATGAAACTTACAGGAATTATTAGTAATGTTAGAAGACACAAATGATCAAATTTTGATGCAGATAGGCTGATTTATTTCTATGTTTGAGTTCTGTTAGTCATAATGTTTGTTACGCTATAACTCAAAAAGTCTTGAATGGATCCTTATGAAATTTACAAGAGTTTTAATAATGTGAAAAGGCAAAAATGGGTAATTTTTAGAGGAGATCGGTTGATTCGTTTCTATTTTTAAGTTGTGTTTGTCATAATGTTTGTTACGCAAGAACTCAAAAACTTTTAAATGGATCTTTATGAAATTTGCAAGAGTTATTAGATATGTTAAAAAATAAATTACTAAATTTTGGTGTAGATCAGTTGTTCGTTTGTACGTTTGACTTATGTTTGTCATAATGTTTGTTAGCAGCTATAACTCAAGCAGTTATGAAAGTATCTTAAAAAAATTGTTGAAGCTGTTAGTACTATTAAAAGGTAAAAAATGGTTAGATTTTGGAGTTGATACAAAAGAAATCATGGTTTCTGAGCCAATTTGACGTTTTCGTTACCGTTGCTGTACTTGGCGGAGATATGCGCTTTCAGAGTGCTATAGTTATAAATGATTTATTGAAGGTTTACTTTCAAATTTTGCTGTAGTATTCAGTTTCTAAATACTTGTATTATTCAAAATGCAATGGTAATAATAACTGTTTAACAAAGAGATATATACCAGAACGCCTCGGTGGCGTAAAACCATCACCCGCGGTAAGGGGCAAATTCACCGGAGTCATTTTTGATGAACGAGGTTAGGGCACAACTGCATTCTTTCCATGCATTAGCTCTTCAATAATAGCATCGGAAAAAAATAGAACGCCCCGTTCTCCAGACGATTTGCCGCACTGAAGCCAAATTCACCGCGGTGGAGAAAATTCAATGCCGCCATTTTTTATGGCCAGCTTGGCCCATTTTTTTACATGATTCCCATCTAGGGCAACCCACCAAACTCCCTATAAAAAATATGAAGATTGCGCAACTCCTTCGACCACTTTTTGGGTGGACAGACATACAAACAAACATATATATATATATATGTATACATAAATGTATATTTATTCCTATATTTACTTAAATCTTCAACGAAAGCATTATCACCTCTCTCACTTCGTTCGCGGGGGATAATGAAACAGTGTAGCGCTATATGCTGAAGTAATTGGCACGAATGGCAACCTCTTTGAGGGATATGTTGTGTGCCTACGCACGCACGCACTGGCACCACTTCTTCGCCTCGCACTGCCTGCGTCTACAGTATTTTCGTGTGTTTCAGGCTAGTGCTTCCCGGAAGCCCTATCGTCGTTCACGGTGATCTTGCGTTCAAGTAAGCATTCCTGCGCGCGCCACCACTAAAATAAACACTACCTAGGCTAACTTAACCCAACCTAACCTACTCTTACCTAACCTAACCTTTCTAACCTTACCTAACGTTACCTAATCTAACCTTACTTAACCTTACCCAACCTAACCTAACTTAATCAGCGATACAGCGAGCAGCGCTGCGCACTAACTTGAACGCCGCTCACCCGCACACGATCCGCGTACACATGCACGCACACAAACAAATCGTCGCGAACGACGATAGCGCTTCCAGGAACGGTACAAAAGACGCACAGGTCACAGTTAACGGGTTACAAGCAGCTCGATTGTGTTTGAGACGGCTGTACTCTACTCACTGTTCAAGGATGAGTTTCCCAAGTCTCAGGAGTATAATGATTCAAGGTTCACGTCTGAAATTTCATGCACTTGTTGACATCAGCGCCCTTTGTAAAAGTCTGGATAAGTTAAGCCTGTACTGGCCTCGACTTCAGAGTTCTTATCATTGCTTCGATTTCTTCTACATATACGACCATATGTTAAGTTGTATCAAATTCCCGTCATGAAGTGGAACAGTTGTCCATAACTTCTACCACTGCGCGGGTGTCAGTACCTAACTGGCTCTCTGTTAGTCTCATGTAATCCGCAACGCAAATCATTTTTAAAATACGATAGATCTCTTTTGCAGACTATGCCAACAACATGAGTGTTTGAGAAAGCCTAAATCTCCCTGCAAAAAATTCTGCTTAATTTGGTGCCAAAAAATTTCAATGACATAATTAGACTAGAACTCCTCGGTGGCGATAGACCATCACCCACGGTAGAGAGCAAATTCAACGAAGGCTAGGGCACAGCCCATTCCTTCCCAGAGATTAGTTCTTCAATAAAAACACAGGGAAAAAGAAAGCCCCGTTCTCTAGACGATCTGCCGCGCTGGAGGCAAATTCGCGGCGGTGGAGATGTTCTGCTATTTGCGGTTTGATAGCAAGCTTTTCTTCGATTGTTCAGCTTTGAAAAATTAGTAGTTACAGGTTCATTGCTATATATTTACCTCCGCCAATGAGTTTATACTTTCTTCGTGTTAGTTTGTCGTTTTGTTTGTCTGTCTATCTGTTACTAAGAAAACTCAATAAGTTATGAACCGATATGGACGAAATTTACAGGAATTCTTAGGTATGTTAAGAGGAACAGATTGTAAGACGTGCCCAGCCCGTCTTACAACCTGCTTTTACTCACCGAACCGCGGAACCACGGGTCCCGCGTTACTCTCGGGATGGACCCACTCCTGTCCCGTGTCCCCCTGCGGTTGGACCCACAGGGACCACAGANGGTAACCAGTAGAGCATCCCTGGGGCACGACTTGCCGTTTAAAAAATTGGGCTAACTTAAGCTCACGGAACCCTGTGGGCTCTGGTGCATCGATGACTGTTCATAATATCATGAATAAATAAATGTGCTGCAATTAGCTGCAATAGAGAAAGCTTACCTGTGGCATGTCGCTGTTTTCCATCGTCGCGTGAGTTGTTTTTGTGCGTATTGCAGCGATACGATGAGTCCTTCAGAGACTACACTTGAGAGAACGCAGCTTTGCGGATCGAAGCGCTTAGGGAAACCTGAACGGGAACTATTTAGACTTCAGTGTTATCAGCCTTGGCAGGATCAACACGTTTCTCTCTTCACCTTCAGATTTCACGCTGTCACTAGATCTGAACGCTCTCCACCATTGTTGGCTGAACCAGTGTGTTCCAATCCGGAATATTTGCTGCGGTTCTAGTTTCTAAGTTCTTCGGTCGAAGGAAACCTAGCCCTTCTATGTTGTTGTTGTTGATTCGGCCTATCTCTGTAAACCGATATCAAAGCCGTTTATCTTTGCTTGTAGCACTTATACATTGTGGAGCAGGTCGGTCCGCTGTTGAAATTCTACGACTTGCAGATGAGGAAAGGTCTCGGCGAATAAGCTGAAGACGTAAAAGGCAGCTTAAGCTCTCGACACTGCTCTTGCAGAGACTTGCGGTGTCGCTGCACACTGGGGCCCTCAATGAAGAGGTGCTGTAGAGTAAAAAGCACTGAGCAGGTATTGCACAGTTCTTGGGGATCGCCTCTGAAAAGGTGCACGTGAGTCAGCTTGCAGGTCCTTAGCCTCAATCTTGAGGTAATAACTTGATTTTTCCTTTTTGATGTGCAGTACTACGCAGGGAAGCGTAGTAGAGGTTGATTATAGGTCCTGTATAGTGAGTTGCTGGCGATATCCGTCTGCCTCTTCTGCTGCACGTGTTGTAGTACGAGACGTTCTAGATCTGGTATTGGTAGAGCCCGTCTTGCTAGAGTGTCCACTCTCGTTGCCATGGATGCCCACATGACTGGGAACCGGCTGCCTTAATGTATTTCCTTCAGCATAAGATACTCAATACACATGATGTTAAGATTGCTTCAGATGGTCTGCTATTTGCGGTTTTATAGCAAGCTCTTCTTCGATTGTTCAGCCTTGAAGCATTAGTAGTTATCAGTTCATTGCTATATATTTTGTTGTATCAAATCGTCTACCTATAATTTTATTTATGTCTCATATTATTGTGAGCTTCTATTTTGAAGCAATACATACTTCTTCCGGTCTTAGGAATAAGATGTTCCGCAAAGAGTCCCGTAGCAGCTGAGACAGTCGTGTAATAGTCTATCACCTTTACTTTTTTCAATTATACTGCGAAACTTAATTTGAATCGCGCGCTTCCTGGAGCCACTCGTGTTGGATTCCAACGAGCACAAGTCCAGCAATCAGATTCAGGGCAGGCCAAAGCGACCAGTTTCGCTTCTCATCTGCCACTTCTGTGTGCTCTGCACAAACGAAGTTTTTGACCTGCTTTTCTCGATATTGACTGAATTGGTGGAAGCTTTCCAGCTTTGTATTATATAACTCCAAGACATTGTGATTGGCCTGTGTCTTGTTCAACTCCCCGTTTCTATACATCCTAGCCAGGTAGGTGCTCTAGGTAATCCCGTCTACCGTTTAATAGAGTGGACACACTATCGCAAAAATTGCTCAGTCACTCAACTTTTGGCTTCGGCCGTCACGCTGCCGTGATTACCACTTATGTCGCTTGGATGTTTCGTTAAAACTACGCGTGATTGCAACATTGAACTCTCTCAAAGGTAAGAGTTATTCTCGAAGGTTGACTATTACTGCTTGTTATAGCTTATAACTTACAAACTGCAAGCGACGACTCATACTTTAGACAGTCTTTTAGTGGCATAGCAATGTCCAAGCCGAAGCCTTGTGCGCTGCAACGCAATCGGGTACAGAATTGTGTGGCAATGCAACTTTTGTGCACGTGTGAGTGCGCCCTAATGGTTGTCATTGTTAATGAGCTCGAGGCCAAATGTTGTATGGCTACAACTCAAATCGCTGAATAAATGAGAGTTTCCCAAATGAACGAAATGTCTGTTCTCCGCGAAGTTTGAAGTTGACAAAAAAAAAATCTTACCCAAGTCTCTTCACCGGATCCTTAGATGATATCTATCGCATTATTAGGAAAGGCTGAAACTGGTTTCTGTGTTTAGACTAGAATTCCAAGTCAAGTTATTCATCGCTGGGCGTGTCTTTACTGCTTCTCCATTACTGCTGCAGCTACATGGAAACACTCAGAATTGGTGACTCACGAGCTATATCGAAATATTTAGAGCGGCGTCACGATGCGTCGAACATTTGCTCATGTCCATATATTTATTCTAAGATGAAACCAATCCCACTTGGCGTAAACAGCAAGCATCAATTTAAGTGACAGTAAGCATGATCTCTCCAGAAACATCAGTGACCACTAGCCTATGAAACTTTGCCACTATCTGAACTACGAAGTTTTTGGAGCTACAAACTTCATGACTTATCTTGCTACAATGGATCTTTCTGAATCTTTGAGGTACCGCTATGTCTCGCCAAAAGTAGAACAAGTACAACAGGTTACATGCTTTGCCATTCCTCTGCCATGTTTTCCTTGTTGTAATGAATGCACTTATTAATTATTATCAATGGCTTGTGTTTTACTTTCTTTATTTTTGTAAGAGGTATATTTACAAAATCGCAGAATATACGTTTTGGTGAAAATAGTATGAATATTGTATCTAAATTTTGCTAGCATTATACCAGGGCTTTTATGACGACCATTCCTGTATAGATATAATTTCTATCAGTCTCAGCGAACTCTGTTAATAGTGAGACAGAGATATGTGATACGTAGGAGCAGAACTAATAAGCATCTTGTGAAATTAAAAGCAGTAGTATTAAATGAATTTATTTAACGTAATCTGTGGTAACCACGATTTAACAAAAACATTGCTATAACTGAAACCCCTGACTAAGAGCATGATAGCAAACCCTCATAACGTGGGGTAATGCAACTTATTGTTGTGATCAGTAACCAAGAGGCAGGCGCCCAACCCTTCGAGGGAGGGATGCCACCTCGTAACAAAAATAGTATGTAACAAAGTAACAGCGTATAACAGAAGAAGTATGTACAGTATTTCCTAGCGTTAGTATTGTTGCAACCCAGCTTATGTTGCTAATTTTTTACTCATGGTTGGAAAAGATCTATAAGTTTTTACTTTTGCAAATCACAGGAAAGCCTTTCGTAAATTTGAAGCTTTACCCTTTCGATTAAACAAACAACTCACCAACCACAGGGTTTTAAAATACTCCTTCGGAATTCGGGTTTTGGAACTCAAATCAGTTTTTGAAATACATGCACAGGAAAGATTATAAACCCTAAAGCACCATACCAGATATTTAGTTAATGGTACAAAAGCATCATTTGAAGTGTATAGGAAGATAACCGGACCAAACGCCCCTACCAGAGTTCAGTTATTGGTATAAAAAACACTTCAGATAAGGACAGAAAACAGTAAAAGATCTACGAAGAATCATAAATTCGGAGTCCCTCGCCACCTCTGCAACGTTTCGACATCGTTGATAGCCGCTCCTGGGAGGCTCTGAAGCGGGGTTGGTAGACGAATCTCCAGTGCAGGACTTGTCTTCCAGCGATGTCTAGTACGGTTTCTTGCATATGATGCATATTCTGTTGGACAAAGTGAGACTTGATATTAGGCTTGCGGAGCTTTTCTAGTTGCATTTTCGGCAGCTGATTATATGATATTAACCTCGTTTTTTTTATAGAATAAAGAAAGTAAAATGTTTTCATTGCTACTTATATCATTTGATAATGCATGATCATGAATTTTATTACTGCTGTATTCCTGACGCTGCAATGGCTTACTTTTCGATTGATTTGCTATCTTGGTGCAACATTTAATACGAAGATTTGGAATTTAAAATCCACCTTTGAATTTTCTTATTAAGCAAACGATTGGTGGGACTTCCGAGTACATATTGTAACTTGAAATTACAGCTGCTACATGTATGTATTTAATTGCAAGTGTTTGCCACAGAAAGTCAGTTCAGTGAAAGTAATGATGTGCATAGTGATATGCTCTTACGTAATGTGCAATTAACGTAATTATTTGCCAGCCTACTATATGCACCGCCAGTCGCTCTCATCTGAGTCACTGGTATCGTCTACGATTACAATCACAGTTTTTGATTAAAATGATAAGGCATAAAATCGAGTAAATTAGTATGGAATTGAACTAAATAGAAGGAAAACAAAACAGTATAGAGCATGAGCCATGTACCTTCAAGTAATGTTATGCAGGCCATGATGACACGGGGAAAGTTTATGGGATCCAGTTGGTATAATTCTATGCAATTAATATTATTGCTATGCCATTGGTCTTCAGCATATACTATTAGTGATGGGCGGAAAATTGAAAGAAAGTTTAGAAAACCTTGACGTGAGATTGCAAGATATTGCTACCTTTGAATAACACGCTGAGAAAACCATTTTGTAATTGCAACCAAAAAAGACAGCTAGACACCTTTGATTGAGAGGGCGCAAAGACAAAAGTTCTCCGTACCTAATGTAGCCCTAATAACCAGAGCTTCTTACACTTGATACATAATGGTTTCTGGTTGAGCTATTTGGAATATTTGCTAGCTAGTTCTCCGAGCGCATATGTTATTTATTTTATGAACTTTATTCTTGTTACGCGGAGAGGAGGTGATGCTCACTCTAGGAAAGCGATTTATTTAACCGAGGATTGAAAACTGTTCAGTCACTTTAGATTCCGTGTACGTGAAAAAAAAAACTGAATAATTTAGCGCCGCAAAAATTCAAGACAAGCAAAATTGCGACTACCTCAACTAACCCAGCTATTTCCAATTGTATTCAGTGCATCCAAAATTTGAACTCTTCACAATCATACACGTCTGGACTAGAGCGTATCACTATGAATGTGAGTGAACGCATTGCTGCCAGATGCTCAGAAAGAACTGAAAGGACTTGTGACTTACGCATTTCAAGCAGAGAATTGCAAAGCCTTGGTGACAAAATATTCTAATAGCTTCATTGGAATGGCTCATTTGAAATATCCCTGGTATGAAAATTGCGGAATTACAAAATTTATTGGATCATTGTTTAAAAACAATACCAGATAGACCAGAAGTCAGCGGTTACGTGCATTGGGGAGATAATTCGCTGCTGGCGATTAATTTGGGTGCAAGCTGTAAGCCATTGGAAGAAAATCAGCATTGTGGTTCTACACCGGTGAGGTGCTGTGAGCAACGTCACCTGGATCTCATCCGAAGACGTCAATGTACGCTAGGTATAGGTAAAATATTACCGCCCTGTGAAACTTACTGAGGTCTAGCTAGTGATTATTACTACCAGAAACCTGTGGAATTTGCACAGAATTATTGCAGTGCTGCTCATCATTTACGTTTTAGGCCGGTATAGTGCATACGAGAGGGAAAATATGTTCCAAGTCGGGCTGTTCACCTAAGAACGGTTAATTATACTGGGTGTACGCTGCACATTCGCACACTCAAGTTGATGCGAGGATGTACGGCTCACACGCTGTCCCGTCACAAACTTCAAGTCGGTAGCATAGATATCATGAGTAACGTGCGAGCGGCACATCCTCGCATCAACTTGAGCATAAGATTGTTCTGTGTGGCCTCGGCTGTAGCTCGAAGCAGACTCTTGTCGGTTCCGCTCCCGTAAGGAAGGATGATCTACAGTCACGGCTGAACTATGACATTTACTGAGCCAACCGCTTAATGTATATACAAAAATAGGTGATGTCACAGCCTGTGTCGAATATTTTTAATTGTTGTTCAAACAAGGCTCCTTGAATGTAACGCTACGTCGTCCTCCAATGGTATGTAGGTCTCAGGTGATCTTGCTGTCTAAGGCGGTGTTCACACGTCCCTCACCGTAACGCGTTCAGTCAAACTGATGGACGCGGCGCGTTGATTGGATGGAAGCGGCTGCAGCAATTGCGGAGACTGAAGGATGAAGCACGTCGCTTTTTTGAACGCGTGGCGTAATTCAAGTTCAGTAAACAGAACCTATAAATGCAGAATTAATTCTCTATAGCGTTTTTAAATCATGAAAAAGTCAACAAAAATAATTTTTTACCGTCACTTTAACGATCAGAATCACTGTTTTCCCGTTTAATACAATAAAACTAGTTTAGCTGAAAATGTTGTACTAAGAACAGCGGCGCCATCTTTGATTTCACATCGAAGCGATTACTGCGCGCTCATTTGACTTTTATCGGTTTGTAAGGTTTAAATTATTTTGAAAATGGGTTGTTACTGTCGAAATCAGGCTATAGGATTATGGGATACGAATGTGACTTCAAACCTTTGCTAAATATAAGCGAAAATGTAAAGAAACGAGATCATAAGTGAATGTGTGGCGTCTTTCATTTGGATGAAGGTCGGTTCTACGTGTGGACAGCGACCGCAGAAGTTGACTTACGGCTCGTGTTCATTTTCGGGAGTGGACGCGTTTATATGAGGGACGTGTGAACTGGCCCTAAGAGTGTATGATATGGATTCAACTAAACTTTCAGATAACTGAATGTTTAACCGTAATTTTATGCAAAACCGTGTTTAATTTTAACAGCTACAGAGAGTGGTTTTGATGACTAGAATCTTACCTTCGACGCTGTAGAACCTTGCAGAGAGGGCTGGATGCACAGACCAAACAAACGGGATGGTCCCAGCAATAGGCTGTGGGGAAGGTTTTATCCTTACGAGTCCCCGAGCAATAGATGCACTTTCTACCGGAAATTGTTTTATACGTTTCTTCCGTAGACATATTTCTTAGTTCTAGTGGCCACTTCGGAGGAATGATCTTCTTCGGGCACTTCACCCAGTCATTCAAGGGATGGTCTATGTTCAACAGGATGTTCAGATATTCTCCTACTTTTTTGACGCGCTTGATGAAGTAACACATCTCGAATGTGAGCCCTCCCTCGCGTATCAGTTTGCGCAATGATTTCTTAAGCAAATCACACACGTTTTGCGCAATTGTACACCAGTGCTCGTGATTAGCTGCGTCTTTGAATCCTCGTCGTTCCATTCGATAAATGAGGAAGCATAGCACTTCGAGTGTCAACTCGAACGCGTGTTTCCTGACATCCGTTAGATAAGGTTCTGGTGGCGTAGCTCCTGTAGCTTTGCCTCTGCTTCGATTTACGGCAAAATTCCCTTTCTGATAAACTTTAATAACGTCCCACAGTTTTTCCAGTACAGCGTCGTCCTCCATCAAGAAGATCATCTTGCGTATCAGCACGGTTTTCATCACTATGTGGCGAAGACATCGTTTTTCTTCCGATCCTCCTTTGCCCATTGTGTGGAGGCTCTGGGGAAGGAAAGACTTTGGTTAGTTCTCGTTATTAGACTATATCAGAGACTAGCTCTGTATAGGTGCAAAGTGATATTGGTCTTAGAAGTCTGAAGTGATTGCATGAAAGCGCAAGTAACAATGGTTAAAAAAAACAAAAATTTACTATATGGAATTCTTTCAAATGAATTTCATCAGTTCTACTTTGTGATTCCAAGTGTTAAGATCGTTGTTGTGTATCAGTTCTAATTTTTAAGTTATCACGAGCTGTTTCATGTATATTATCTGTGTTATTTTGCAGAAAGCCAATGTGAGCATTTATGGGAACTTTACATAATGCTATGCATTGGGCCTATTTCTCCGACTCTGCCAATGACGAGTATCTGGAGAGCCTGACGTTCCAGCCAAGTTTCAGTTGCGTATGTAAAATTTTCGGCCAATAGGAACTTACTGGCAGGTTTTAAGCCGCTGGTACTGGAAAAAATTGCACCTAATATATAGTGTAATTATTGTAGTTACTGAGTTGCCTATGTTGTTGTACACTCTTATACTCAGTACTATAGCTAGTGCTCCCTCAAATAGGGAAATAGGCTCTTCGGAGCGGGATAGTACCTCTATAGTAAAAATACTGATTTATCAGCTTTCTCTGAATTAATTTTTGGAATTTTTACTGATAATTCGACGCGTTATCATATCAACATCGTTGTGCTAGACCCCATTGTGTTGTGCTTAATTGTTGGCTGTTCCACTCGCTTTTTTTCTATTTTCAGTTAATTCTAAACAACGGTTTCCGTTATTTCAGTGCATTTTTACTAAATTAAACATGGAACTCGTAACTTGAGGCCATTTCCACTATTCTGGAGCAAGAATCGTAGTTTTTATGCCAGTAATGAGTAAAACCGTAACCCCCAATACAGCTTCGCTTGCGCTTAAACTACTGTAATTCCAAGGTAACTAATCAAAGTACGTCGAAATAAAAAGCTGGTAGTGAGGTGAATCTTTATTACCTTGGTATTCTCAAAGTCCTGGTCGCCGTAAGAGTTGCGTTAACATTTGTAGCTCATGATTATAAGAGTACTACACTCCGTGAGACAAGGGTTGTTGAAACTCCCAGTGGACAAAGCCCCCGCGGCTACATGAAGTGGGTCGTCACCAAGTACTGTATGTAGCGTGTAATTTATGGTATATGTTCAGCAAAATAAATCACCACGGAGCCCTTGTTTCGTTACTTTCGAAAGAGCTGTGGATGCCAGTCGCTACCCGATTACGCTTGAGACAGTTGGTTATTGTGTTTTCCTTGGTACGATTTGAGTTTTTGGCGGTCTCGGGGGTAATCAGGTTGGTAAAACATTTGAAGCCATGGGTAAAATTTGGTATTATGCACGTTAATTAAATATATTATTTTAATCGACGCATTTTTTGATGAGGAATACGAATTTG
>LQNS02276866.1:18761356-18771905 GCA_001587735.2 Parhyale hawaiensis
CGTGTTATAGGCGAGGAAAGCGGACATATCCCACCTATACAGAGCCTATAATTATCGGCAAGTTTCATCGATTCGGTGTCTATAAGTGCTTATAATTACCGGTGCTTCCCCCAAAAATTTCTGACTGGGTAGCTCATCTATAAATTTGTCGCCATCCATTAATTCCAGTCAACTTTGACAAAATAAAAAATAATTTTTTGTATTCGCCTGGCATACATCAGCTAGTAAACTGACTCTTGCCAAGCAAACTGACGAATCGACTAACACTTTTCACATATCATTGAAGGTACACATGGTCGAGTGTATTCGAAAAGACACGAATGAATACAGTGCTAATAAGTAGCGCGTGAAAAGACCTATAGAAAAAGCACTTGTATTACTAAATAAAATTCGTCGCCCTTATTTTTGTAACGCAGAAGTCTAACTGCCAATGTAGCTACAGACGAGGAACTAGGACAGTGTCAGGACCACTCTCACGTAGTATCCAAATGTGTGACCCAAACATGTCAACAAGAAACTGCTATCAGTAAATCAAGCTACGCTTAATAGCTGTTATTAGTTGCTATTGTCCCTTCCAATGTCAGGCTAGAATCCCGAATCGTCAGATTTTTAGATATTCCTAAAACCAGTGGAAAGACGTTCGGTGTTGCCATCTGTACCGGCCGTATATATTAGTTACGTGTTACACAACAGTTACTGGCGCCCCAAATTGTGTTTCGTCTTCTAAAATCGAATATCATTACGTAAATGTGTCTCAAGGTACATTTCATTATGATTTTGATGCTTTATAATGGATAAGCATCGTATTTTCCCATCAACATAGCGCGTCTTGTTAAAATGAAGCTGTGCACGTTTAACATATGAAAATTGTACAGTAGTGCATCGGTTGATAATACATATATGTGAAAGTATTAGGAGATAGATGGGAAAAAACTACTGAACACCATAATAAGACCTGTGCGTGTATATGCATTAGCTGTTTTTCGATCAATGAACTTTCTAAACACGTACATATGCATGATGCAATGGTATAAAACACAGCTTTTCTCTAGGATTAATTTGGAGACAAGAAGCTGTCAATAGTATCAGTACACGCTGCTCTGCATTGCGGCTCGTTGTCTGTCCCCTATTTGGTAATAGTATGCGCTGCCATTGGCTATACAGCTTGGATAGTTTGTAGCCAGGGCAACTGCAATCACACGTATTAACTGCTTGTTTCGCAATTAGGAGAATGAGAGCTAGAAAACCATATAGTTGCAGTTCCGTATCAGACTGAAATGTGACTTAATTTTAGCTGAGTTGACAGAAGTACGGTTTGAGGGTAGGTAGCGATGGAACGATTTTCGCTTATAAGAAGAATCATACCTCGAGCATGACAACGAAAAGTACACGCAGCTGTTGATGGTTTCAATATGGGATTGCTATACTATAGAATTTGGTCGATGAATTTAAGCGTTTTCCATCAAACAATAAGATTACGTTCCAACCTTAATATAATAAAGACCGAAGAGTCCGAAGTGTATTTATTTATCTGTTTATCTATCAATTTTCTATCGCACTTTAAGATAACAGGTGAAAATTAGGCTGGGTTGGAGACTGTAGTCATTCTATATCACGCTGCATTAAAAACTGATAGAAAATAAACCAGGTTGCAGATGATGGCAATCGTATATCCGACTGTAGTTTCTGCTTTGCCAAGTTGAAATCCAATCAATGATGATATATTATACAGCTTATCTTAGCACTCTCATGCACTGTGATTAAATTTTGTACTCTCGTCTGAGTTTTTCTTCATCCAAACTTCAGAGACTATGAGTTTACGATGATACTTTAAGTAACTACATAATCAACGGAGCAAATCGTAAAATATTTTTCGGCGGTGAGCAGCAAGTAATAATGTTTCAAATTTGTGTTCTTCCTTTAACAAATTAACTTTTCGCTTCAGCAAAAAAGAAAAAAAACCTCTCGACTCATATATCGTTGAGTATCATGGATACGGAGTTCTATCATAAGTGATGTCGACTACAGGCAAAAAAAAAAAAAAAATACTTTTCAGCGTATCACCGGTAGAAAAGTTGGCGTTGCTTAGCAGAATTTGGCCAAGCATGCTCACTCTTACGTTCCTGCAAGTAGGCAGTTGCAGTGCATCTTGCATAGCCAAAATAATGACAAAATTAGGACCGATGGAGAAGTATCGTCACAAATTCTTTGCCGTCATTTTTGACGGCTTAATTGGTACCCTATAGTAGTTAAAAATCTCAGAGCCTCGGCTGCGGCCGGGTAAAAGACCGGGGCCGAGACTGTGGGGGAAGAGAAGGCCGGGGCCGGTATCTCTGCCGTCGGTCTATCCGGGGGTGGAAGGAGGGGAAGGGTTGCTAATAAGAGCTTAAGTACTGGGCCTGCTTTACGGAGAATAAGTTACAAATATTCATACTTCATCGACGACTTTTGAAAGACTGCTGCTCTTCAAGTCAAACCTTAACTTGATTCTCGTTGCTGCGGCTGACAAGCTCAGCTGCACCAACGTTTATATCTTCAGAAAAAACAAGACAGGCAGCACCAAAAAAATGTGAATTGCGATATCAGCTAACAACAGAAGATGTTTTATAAACAAAATCTTAAAGTGCTGCTAAACGAATTAACGAAGCGCAATGAGATTAACGAAAGAAAGTAAACTCCAAAGTGTCCCTCAGTGCCGGTGGAATACCAGAGAAAGCAACAAGGTTAAAGAGCGGATAGAGCAGTTGACGCTGTCCCCCATTTTTCCAAAATTAGTTTTCTTCCGAACTAATCACATTAAAAGAATACCTCTTGAATAATAGCGAATCTCTGTTACGCAAAACAAACTATTTTGTGCTCAAAGTTTGGATTGCACTGAACACGAAGACTTTTCTAGACAAAAAATTATTCTACTACAAATTTTTTAAGGAATAAAACAAATCCTCAAGAGGGGGAAAATTTTTGAAACATTAATTTTAGTAACAGGCGTCGATTAGCAAAACAAAATTGACAAAAACCTTCGTTGGAGCGCGGCACATATGCGACAGGCCGTTTCTCTTGCAGATTTTGCGAGGAAGGTCAATTATGCGCAAAGCGACCTCAATTGGATGACGAAATTTAGCTAAAAACGCTTAACTTAATTTGTAACTTCAACAGGTGCGTGCAGTTGGCATCAGACCGCTGCATCGACTGTCAGACGCTATAACCTTCATTCAAATGCCCTGCCCAGACTTCTGGAATCTCAATACTGCTTCGCAACATGGAATTTTCAGGCGTCTGGAATTTCAATACTGCTTCGCAACATGGAATTTTCAAGCGTCTGGAATTTCAATACTGCTTCGCAACATGGAATTTTCAGGCGTCTGGAATCTCAATACTGCTTCGCAACATGGAATTTTCAAGCGTCTGGAATTTCAATACTGCTTCGCAACATGGAATTTTCAGGCGTCTGGAATCTCAATACTGCTTCACAACATGGAATTTTCAGGCGTCTGGAATTTCAATACTGCTTCACAACATGGAATTTTCAGGCGTACAAGATCTGCTAATTACACCTGCAACTCGATCCAAAGTTGCGAAACCAACGTCCCTCTCTGAAGGTACGGACAAGTCCACCTTAGAGGACTCGACTTTGTCCTATGAAAAGAGGACACCTCAGCTCATTTGGAATCAATTGAATGAAGATGAGCTGCCCAATCGGAAACTTATAGGCATTTATCGGCGGCTTATGGGAAAATAGTGAAAGATATCCTATAACAGCAGATAAATGCTTATAAATATCCGAATGGATATTCGATGCTGTAGTTACTTTATGTGAAAAGAAATCAACCTGCTGTACAGGATCATCTACCTCGCTGCAGAGCAAAAAATCCTTGTATCTAAAATGTACAGTCTGATAGGAATAGATTTAGGGGCTGGGGAATGAGCAAAGGAAATTAAAGCTAATTAGTAGTAAAATCACACTGAGGGACTGAGAAGAAAGATTACGTCATAGAGGAGATCACTCATATGCAACTTTTACACGAGTTGTACGGTTTAATCACTATTAAGAAATTAGGAAGAGTAGTAAACGACCGCGTGAATAACATGAATAAGTGATAGGCATATTTCCTACCAGTTGAAATTAGTTGCTGATTGAAACAAAATATATTCGAGAGTTAAATACAGTATTGCGAAAGTGACTGAACGTTTTGAGCGAAACGTGTCGGCTACAATTAAAATCTAAACGTTTTAACGAACAGCGGAAACGGAACAATACTAATCCACCCGGTAAAAAAATACACAACTTACAACTCCACCCTAACCACAGAAAATAAGTTTTAACCTTTTGTGAACAAACGATAGGATCTTAAGATCCCGAGAAGAGGCTCCGGCACGAATTTCTCTCTCTCGTTTTTTAATCGACCATCGACCCTAATCAGTGATACACATCTCTTACACTTTGGATACTTTTTTTAGCGTAAGGCGTACAAAGAGCGGTAACCCAACCACATAGTTCTCATACTGTAACAAAGAGAACTACAACCGCGTAGTACCTGGCCAGGGTGTATATAAGCAGGAGACGAGACAACACAGTCACTTTCTGTGTCTTGGCGGTGGAGGATCTAACACTAAAGAGCTCCCACTAGTTCTTCAGCGAATATATAACGCAGGACGAAACTTTAGTGGAGAAAGTGAACGTATCTAGAATATTCAGTCTAGGTGAGAAGTACTGGCGAAGGCAGCAGAACTTGTACGGTGTGGAATCGTCTGGACTGGGCCTACGATCCTATTTGGGACGCACCAACAACTCTTCTTCTTCTTGAAACACTTCGTTATCGACTGAAAGCAACACAATGGCAGCGGTAAGTGTAGTAATATATTATTAAGTATTTTAAAATATGTCACGCAGCAACTCCAATGCTTCATGGGCCAGCAGATTTCAAGGGCCACCGATAAACAAAGCTTTTGCTACGAAACTCTGATGTTTTAGTCAAATCGTAGAATTAATGCTGGAAGTCGTACCATAATGATGCGTTGAATTAGTGGTATTCAGATAGCATCTTTAATTTTAAAAATCCTTCAACCCTTTCCTGCATTAGTTAACCAGTTAGCGTCTCCGACGACATATGTGGTTGCCTTGGGTTGAATATTGTCCCGCGCGGAGCGTTCCTCAAGAGAGCCACTGAATTTATGTTGATGCATGGATCTTTGCTATGGCCGCCAGTATACGACTTGGATCTCTTTACATTATGTCTTAGCTGTACTGCAGTGACAGGGAGACTGCACTGAGCCAGCTGCCAGGGACACTGAAGAGGCTAATCTTGAGTTTTCCCATAAAAATCTCCTTAAGAATATCATTTATTTTAAAGATAGTGAAATGTCTCTCGCGGGGTGAACAAGGTTAAAGTCAGTTCACATGTGATTTTATCTCTCAACGTTCTTAATTCACAGCGATGAAATCCACTGCTTCGGCTTTGCAAATAATATTTTTTTAATAACACAGCTTTCCGATCAATAATTCATTCCTAATTTGAAGTGACAAATTGGAAACTCGACGAGTAACCCTTGCACAGCAGACGGACTTGACGGCTAATACCTTAGCCAAATTCTTGTGTGCCCCGAGCATGTCTGAACGAACGTGACGAGCCATTCAGATGTTTTTAGGCCGAACGTACGTAGGGCAAAGGACTATCATGTGAACTAGTCTATCATTGCTGTACTATAAACCTTTTGTAATTTATTTCGTTCAAATGGTTTTAGCATAATACGTACTTTAAATTACATGGTGATACACACAGCAGCTGCAGGCAATATGAGGTGGGCGTCGATCACCACTAGAAGCAATTATGTACTGTGTACTATGCTGGTCACGTGGCTGTCTTATAAGCTCTTACCTTAGGCTGCATTAACTGCAACATTAATTCTTAAAACCATTGAAATTAGCAGCAAAAATAAAACTGAAGCTTATATGAAACGAAACTGCATTAGTAATAACAGTTGGGCTTACTTTTGGTGTGAGGGCAAATCATGCAGTCGATTAGCGGCAAAGGCTTAGAATAACAAGTGCTCTTCTTAAATTTCTAGTCCGATTCCATATCTACTGAAGAAACTGCTCGTTCGAGCCCTGGCAATTCCGCTGCAGGTGCAGAAAAGATCGAGAAAATCATTTGGTGTTCGTCTTCTCAGTTCGTGGCGTCTACACAAACATGGAAACAATATGTATTTGGACAGCAATCAAGATTAGAACAAGATTAGAAACTTGATTTATATTTTGACTATAGGAGTAGGCACACTGCATACATTGCTGCGTGTGAGGACGCTGTGGAATATGATACGAAGTGACCAAAAAATGGTCAACGCTCAAAGTAAGTGAAATTAGCTTAACTGGAGCAGCTTTTCATTATATTACGCAATTGTGGAAGCAATGTTTCATTTCCATTCATATCAGCAGACAGTATAATTATGAAAACTGCCTTTGCAGCACAAAACTGCTATGTAAGTATAGTTATGTAGTTTTCTTTGAAATATAATTGGAGTCACTAACCTATGTCTCTCCTTCCCCAGGGTCTCCATACTACGGGCAGCACGGACTTGGCTGAGCAACAGTGTCTCGTCAACATGGTGTCAGAATTAATATTCGTACGCATGGACATCGACCACATGGAGGACAACACCGTACTGGATACGCTGTGGGATATTGTAAGAATTTATCAACACGGGAATTTCGTCAACACTACAAGCAGTAGCCATGCTACAGAAGCTGCGTCAGTAAGCTCATCTCTATCGAGAATCAGAAAAGACGTAATTTTAGTGACCATCAAAGTACTCCGGTTAATGATTGATCGCATATCAAAACGAGGATTTCTAGCTGTAGACAAGCAGCAACACATGAAAACTACTGGATTAAATATATGCGACGTCCTTATTAAAGAATTAATGCGCAAGCAAAAGGCTGCGGAAGGGCCAACAAGATTGACGAGCGAAATCGCCAAATGCGTTATAAGAGTCAAAGTAGACTTGGACACCCTGTTGTCTATGGAGTATCCCGATCGAGGGCAGGCCGAAACACACGGAGACTCTGCCTCCTCTGTGGTCAAAAGTCAGAGGGAATTCTTTGGCAGAAATCTACAGGAAAGTCGAGGACGAAGAGTGTCCCGTATGTCTAAGGAATCTCAAGAACAGGGACTTCGCCATATTGAACTGCTGCGACCAACAAGTTTGTGTCGAGTGCGCCCCAAGACTGTTTGATATTCTAGATTCGAGAGCAAGGTAAGTTTGAAGGCATCATAGTTAATCTTTATAACTTTACCGTTTCTTCCTGAGCTCGATTACAGCACTAGAATACTATAACTTTAACTAAATATTTTGCACCTCAGTGTATGAAGTAAACATGCAAAAGTGCGCGTTGTGGTGAAGACGAAGCAATGACGTGTAAAGCGACTTCCACTAAAAGTCTTTAGAGGGATTACATTTGATACCGATATTTTCATTTCTTATATTCAATTATTAGGATTCGACTTCATTCAATTATCATGTAATATAAAAGATCGCACACATTATTTATCGTCTACTCATGAAATTTGGCATGCAGGTAGGCACGTATTGGCCAATAAATACATAGACAAGAATTTTCTCCGAGAGATTTGAGTATTAATCAGTTACGACTTAACCTATCAACGCGGCAATTTCGCTTATAGCCAGTACTGTGCCTCAGGTACTCAAACTATACCCAAAATATTTTTTTTAAGACAATTCATTTAAAGTACGCTCTATTATAAACCAAGTCACTAAATATGCAGCAGCCATACGACAAATATTTGTTACATGTATGCACTGAGCTGTTGGTTTGCATAACAGGTGGTTCGAGTTACGAAGAAAAACCCTTAATATAATTCAGTACTCGATCTGTAAAGCCAAAATGAAAAGAGTAGCGATGAGAAACATTTTACCTTTTTTTTTCTTAGCTTTGTTCAACAAAATTAGAGTCCGTATCAAATAATTAGTGTATGAAAATAATTGAAATGCCCAGTAGCGCTAATGTTATCTTTTTCGTGCCACAGAAAGTGGCCCGTCTGCAGGAGACACGTGACCGCTCACACGTGGGCCTGTGAAGTCCCCCAGTTCGAGGCATCCGTCGAATACAACACAAAACACCGGCAGGAGTCGTCCAGGAATTTCAACCTACAGCCGTGCAAAAGCAACTGAAATACCCAAGTCGTGATTTTGTATATGAACAATCGACTCAATATGTACAGTTATCCTTGAATACACGAAAGTATTTTTTGGTATCTTCGCAATCTTATTTTATGGCAAAGCAACTCTTGGCTCCGTGTTTCATGAAGGGTTGCTTGACATAATGGTATTCTTCCTATAACAATAGTATAGTTATTTACTTCAGGACCTATTTCCTTAGTAGCATGCTTTAAATGATAACCCGTAACAAAATTAAGATTACAGTAGGCATGTTACCGTTTGCTACCATTAATAGATATTAAATAACGGTTGCATATAAAAACGACCTGTCTGTCCGGAGTTTAATGGCTGCATCATTACGTTCTCTTACCAGTACAAATTACGAGTGTATACTGATATCCAAATTGCGCTAGGGTGTGTTAGGGTTACTTCATCACCTCCCAGACAGACTGTTAATTCTGCTCTATTCGAAATCGAGTTATTCCTAAGAAAAATAAAGGCTATTCAGGAAAGCGAACCGTTACATATTCGTGTGACATAAAACTTTAAAAGCTAACTAAAATTGGCCAAAGCGTGGAAAACAATATTACCCACGAACGATTTTTTTTACTATTTGTACATTTAGGCCAGAGTCATGACGCTCGGCATTACTTTCTATTCTTACACCTTAGCTATTACTTTGGTATAGGCAACTAAACCAAGTTGTGTTACTTGACGCCAAACGCAATGTTACTTGGATTATAAGCGTATATGTTCAGTAATGAGGTAGAATTTTCAAGTTAATAGTTGTAGTTGCTTCTCATTGAGATAAATAAACTTCCATAATGTTAGTGCCTGTATTTTTACAACACCCTAGTTCTGTTAGTATCTGCCACTATCAAACAGGATATTTACACTTAAAGTCTCCAACATTGTAATGAGGGGTTCACTGTCATGAAGGGTTCACTGTCATGAAGGGTTCACTGTCATGAAGGGTTCACTGTCATGAAGGGTTCACTGTCATGAAGGGTTCACTGTCATGAAGGGTTCACTGTCATGAAGGCTTCACTGTCATGAAGGGTTCACTGTCATGAAGTTTTCACTGTCATGAAGGGTTCACTGTCATGAAGGGTTCACTCTCATGAAGGGTTCACTCTCATGAAGGGTTCACTGTCATGAAGGGTTCTCTGTCATGAAGGGTTCACTGTCATGAAGGGTTCACTGTCATGAAGGGTTCACTGTCATGAAGGGTTCACTGTCATGAAGGGTTCACTGTCATGAAGGGTTCACTGGCATGAAGGGTTCACTGGCATGAAGGGTTCACTGGCATGAAGGATTCACTGTCATGAAGGGTTCACTGTCATGAAGGGTTCACTGGCATGAAGGGTTCACTGGCATGAAGGGTTCACTGGCATGAAGGGTTCACTGTCATGAAGGGTTCACTGTCATGAAGGGAATTCACTGTCATGAAGGGTTCACTGCCATGAAGGGTTCACTGCCATGAAGGGTTCACTGTCATGAAGGGTTCACTGTCATGAAGGGTTCACTGTCATGAAGGGTTCACTGTCGCTCTAAGACAATGAAGCAGTAAACAACACCGATATATTCCTATAGTAACATCGACGTACATTATTTACATCAGCTTCACAAAACGGTCCCTGAGCCGCAGCACATCTTGGCAATATAAAACAATGCCTCTAACAAAATGGAATGTGGGAGAATCACAAACGGTTGCTAATAATGATTAATATCAGTCGTTTCATAGTGGAGATGAATAATAATGATAATGTTTGTGCTGTTACGCAATCTTGTGGTGCAACATACCACAGCGCCATCAGTAGAAAAGTCCTGGAAATTAGTATTATTCAAAAACAAAATGGATGGAGTGCACAACGTCACCTGAACCTCCTCTGCCGAGCTGTTTAAATATTTCAGATCGCAACAAAATTTCACATCTCGAAAGAAGTCACGTTATCAGAAGATACTTTATTTCCTTACTGTAACTGTACTATTTTGCTACTGATGGTACTTCTCTGCAGCGATGGAGGCGCCGGGCCATAATTATCAATTGAAAATTATTTCCGCTCATGCAACGCAGTTGGTAGCGTCAGCCATAATTATCCCGGTGCTGTTATTTGTAGGGGCGTTAAGTGTCTGTCTGATGGATTCAAGAAGTGACGTCACTTTTCATGGAGGAATGTATGACGCTAGAAAATCCGGCGCATTTTGCTCCAATTTCTATTGGTTCTTAATAGATAACTAATGAGTTTTTAGAATATTTTCTGCTTGAGAACTAGCGGTTACATATTTTCTGTTATATATCTTTTGAACTTTAAGATGCGAATAGGAAGAAACATTGATAAAGGATACAAAGAAGCGAATTATTTCACAGAAT
>LQNS02276866.1:18785315-18805987 GCA_001587735.2 Parhyale hawaiensis
AACAAAGGGCCCAGAACACTACCCTGTGGGACACCAGAAACCAAATCCAAAAACTCACTCCTCTTCCCATCAACAACAACACATTGACGTCTGTCAGATAAAAATTGACTAATTACCGCAATATCTATTAATCGTAGCAAACGGTAACATGCCTACTGTAATCTTAATTTTGTTACGGGTTATCATTTAAAGCATGCTGTTAAAGAAATAGGTCCTGAAGTAAATAACTACACTATTGTTATAGGAACAATACCATTATGTCAACTAGCCCTGAAACACGGAGCCAAGAGTTGGTTTGCGATAAAATAAGAAGTTGATTGCGAAGATACAAAAAAATACTTTCGTGTATTCAATGATAACTGTACATATTGAGTCGATTGTTCATCTACAAAATCACGACTTTGGTATTTTAGTTGTTTTTGTAAGGCTGCAGGTTGAAATTCTTGGACGGCTCTTTCCGTTGCTTTGTTTTGTATTCGACGGATGCCTCGAACTGGGAGCCTTCACAGGCCCACGTGTGCGCGGTCACGTGTCTCCTGCAGACGGGACACTTTCTGTGGGACGAAAATGACAACATTACTACTGGGCATTTCGATTTATTTTCATGTACTGATTATTTGATACGGACTCTAATTTTGTTGAACGAAGATAAAAAAAAGATGGTAAAATGTTTCTCGTCGCTACTTTTTCATTTTGGCTCTACAGATCGAGTAGTGGATAATATTAGGGGTTTTTCTTTGTAACTCGAACCACCCGTTATGCGAACCAACAGCTCAGTGCGTACATGTAACAAATATTTCTCATATGGCTACTGCATATTTAGTGACTTGGTTTATAATAAAGTTTACTTTAAATAAATTGTCCGAAAAAAAATAATTTTGGGTATAATTTGACTGCCAAAAGCAAAGTACTGGCTGGCTATAAGCGAAATTGCCGCGCTGATCGATTAAGTCGTAACTGATTACTACACAAATCTCTCGTAGAAAATTCTAGTCTATGTATTTATTGGCCAATACGTGCCTCCCTGCATGCCAAATTTCATGAGTAGACGATAGATAATGTGTGCGATCTTTTATATTACATGATAATTGAATGAAAAACATGGTAGAAGGAAGTAGAATCATAATAACTGAATATAAGAAATGGAAACATCAGTATTAAGTGTAAGCCCTCTAATGACACATAGTGAAAGTCGCTTTACACATCATTGCTTCGTCTCCACCACAACGCGCACTTTTGCATGTTCACTTCATACACTGAGGGGCAAAATATTTAGCTAAAGTTATAGTATTTTAGTGCTGTAATCGAGCTCTGGAAGTAGCGGTAAAGTTATAAAGATTAACTATGTTGCCTCCAAGCTTACCTTGCTCTCGAATCAAGAACATCAAACAGTCTTGGGGCGCACCCGTCACAAACTTGTTGGTTGGAGCGATTCAATATGGCGAAGTCCCTGTTCTTGAGACTCCTTAGACATACGGGACTCTCTTCGTCCTCGACTTCCCTGTAGATTTCTGCCAAAGAATTTCCTCTGACTTTTGTCCACAGAGGAGACACAGTGTCCGTGTGTTTCGGCCTGCCCTCGATCGGGATACTCCATAGACAACAGGGTGTCCAAGTCTACTTTGACTCTTATGACGCATTTGGCGATTTCGCTCGTCAATCTTGTTGGCCCTTCCGCAGCCTTTTGCTTGCGCATTAATTCTTTAATAAGGACGTCGCATATATTTAGTGCAGTAGTTCTCATGTGTTGCTGCTTGTCTACAGCTAGAAATCCTCGTTCTGATATCCGATCAATCAGGAGCCGGAGTACTTTGATGGTCACTAAAATTACATCTTTTCTGATTCTCGATAGAGATGAGCTTCCTGACGCAGCTTCTGTAGCATGGCTACTGCTTGTAGTCTTGACGAAATTCCCTTGTTGATAAATTCTTACAATATCCCACAGCGTATCCAGTACGGTGACGTCCTCCATGTGGTCGATGTCCATGCGTACGAATATTAATTCTGACGCCATGTTGACGAGACATTGCTGCTCAGCCAAGTCCGTGCTGCCCATGGTATGGAGGCCCTGGGGAAGGAGAGACTTTGGTTAGTTAGTGCAATTATATTTCAGAGAAAACTACTCAACTATACGTACCCAGCAGTTTTGTGCTGCAGAGGCAGTTTTCGTAATTGTTTTGCCTGCTAATATGAATGGAAATAAAACATTGCCGTAATATAATGAATATATGAAAATATGCTCCAGTCAAGCTGATTTCCCTTACATTGAGAGTTAACCATTTTTTGGTCAATTCGTATCATATTCCACAGCGTCCTCAAACGCAGAAATGTTTGCAGTGTGCCTACCCCATTAGTCAAAATATAAATTAATTTTCTAACCTTGTTCTAATCTTTATTGCTGCCCAAATACAAATTGTGTCCATGTTTGTGTAGACGCCACGAACTGAGTAGACGAACACGAAATGATTTTCTCGATCTTTTCTGCACAACGCAGCGGTGTTGCCAGGGCTCGAACGAACATTTTCTTCAGTAGATAGGCAATCGGACCAGAAATTTATGAAAAGCACTTGTTATTTTAAGCCTTTGCCGCTAATCGACTGCAAGATTTGCCCTTACACCAGTAGTAAGCCCAACTGTTATTACTAATGCAGTTTCGCTTCATATAAGCTTCAGTTTTATTTTTGCTGCTAATTTCAATTGTTTTAAGAATTATCGTTGCAGTTAATACAGCCATGCTAGCACTTGTATACATAGTTCCTAAGGTAAGAGCTTATAAGACAGTCACGTGACCAGCATAGTATACAGTACATAATTGCTTGTAGTGGTGATCGACACCCACCTCATATTGCCTGCAGCTGCTGTGTATATCACCATGTAATTTAAAGTACGTATTTTGCTAAAACCATTTGAACGGTATAAATAACGAAAGGTTTATAGTACAGCGATTATAGACTGGTTCGCACGATAGTCCTTTGCCCTACGTTCGGTCTGAAAACACCTGAATGGCTCGTCACGTTCGTTCAGACATGCTCGGTGCACACAAGAATTTGGCTGAAGTATTAGCAGTCAAGTCCGTCTGCTGTGCAAGGGTTACTCGTCGAGTTCCGAATTTGTCATTTCAAATTAGGAATGAATTAGTGATCAAAAAGCTGTGTTATTAAAAAAATATTCTTTGCAAAGCCGAAGCAGTGGATTCCATCGCTGTGAATTGCAAACGGTGAGAGAAAAACTCACATGTGAACTGACTGACATAGTTCACCCCGCGAGAGACATTTCACTATCTTTAAGATGAAGGATATTCTTAAGGAGATTCTTATGGGAAAACTCAGTGTCCCTGGCAGCTGGCTCGGTGCAGTCCCCCTGTCACTGCAATACAGCTAAGACATAATGTAAAGAGATCCAAGTCGGTCCTGGCGGCCATAGCAAAGGTCCACGCATCAACATAAATGCAGTGGCTCTCTTGAGGAACGCTCTGCGCGGGAGAATATTCAACCCAAAGCAACCACATATGTCGGTGGAGAGGCTAACAGGTTAACTCTTGCAGGAGAGAGTTATAGAATGGTTAACAATGAAGATGCTATCTAAATACCCCTAGTTCAGTGCATCACCATGATACGACTTCAAGCATTAATTTTATGATTTGACTAAAACATCAAAGTTTCGTAGCAATAGCATTGTTTATCGGTGGCTCTTGAAATCTCCTGGCCCATTAAACATTAGAGTTGCTGCGTGATATGTTTTATATATTTAATAATATATTAATACCCATACCTCTGCCATTGCGTTGCTTTCACTCGATAACGAAGTGTTTCAAGTAGAAGAAGAGTTGTTGGTGCGTCCCAAATACGATCGTAGGCCCAGTTCAGACGATTCCACACCGTACAAGTTCTGCTGCCTTCGCCAGTACTTTTCACCTAGACTGAATATTCTAGATATGTCCACTTTCTCACACTATAGTTTCGTCCTGCGTTATATATTCGCTGAAGAACGCAGGAAGTGGGAACTGAAGTGGGAGCTCTTAAGTGTTCGATCCTCCACCGCCAAAACACTGAAAGTGACGGTGTTGTCGCGTCCCCTGCTTATATACACCCTGGCCAGGTACTATGCGGCTGTAGTTTTCTTTGTTACACTATGAGAACTATGTGCTTGGGTTACCGCTCTTTGTACGCCTTACGCTTAAAAAAAAGTATCCGAAGTGTAAGAGATGTGTATCACTGATTAGGGTCGATGGTTGATTCAAAAGAGAGTGAGAGAAATTCGTGCCGATGCCTCTCCTCTGGATCTTAAGATCGTATCGTTTGTTTACAAAAGGTCAAAACTTTTTTCTGTGCGGTTAGGGTGGAGTTGTATGTTGTGTAATTTTTACTGGATGGGTTAGTACTGTTGCGTTTCCGCGGCTCGTTGAAGCGTTGAGATCTTAAAGGTAGCCTAGCCCTCGTGTTGCGTCCAAAGTGTTTAGTCATTTTGGCAATATTGTATTTAATTTATCTCCCGAATATCTTTTGTTTCAGACAGCAACTAATTTGAACTGGTAGGAATTATGCTTATCACTTTTACTTGTTATTCACGAGGTCATTTACTACTCTTCCTAATTTCTCAATCAATGATTAAATCGTACAACTCGGTAAAAGTAGTATATGAATGATCTCCTCTAAGACATAATCTTTCCTCTCCGTCCCTCAGCGTGAGTTTACTACTGATTAGCTTACATTTCCTTTGCTCATTCCCCAGCCCCTAAATCTATTCATATCAGACTGTATCATTTAGATACAAGGATTGTTTGCTCTGCAGCGAGGTAGCTGATCCTGTACAGCAGGATAACATTTTTCCACATAAAGTAACTAGAGCACCGAATACCCATTCGGATATTTATTGGCATTTATCTGTTGTTATCGGATACCCTTCACTATTGTCCTATAAGCAGCCGATAAATACCAATAAGTTTCCGATTGGGTAGCTCATCTTCATTCAATTGATTCCAAATGAGTTGAGGTGTCATCCATTCCTATGACAAAGTCGAGCCCTCTAAGGTGGACTTGCCGTGCCTCCAGAGGGAGGGACGTTGGTTCCGTAACTTTGGATCGAGTTGCAGGTATTATTAGCAGATCTTGTACGCCTGAAAATTTCCTGTTGCGAAGCAGTATTGAGATTCCAGAAGTCAGCGCAGGGCATTCCAGTAGCGGCTAGCGTCTGAAAGCCGATCCAGGGGGCTGATGCCAACCGCACGCACCTTTGTGAAGTTACAAATTAAGTCAAGCGTTTTTGGTTTAATTTTATCTTCCAATTAATATCGTGTTGCGCAAATTGACCTTCCTCGCAAAATCTGCTAGAGAAACGGCCTGTCGCATATGTGCCGCGCTGCAACGAAGGTTTTTGTCAATTTTGTTCTGCTAATCGACGCCTGTTACGAAATATTTCGAATTTTTCCCCTTCTTGGTAATTTGTTTTATTCCTTAAAAAATTTGTAGTAGAATCTTTTTTTTTTCTAGAAAAGTCTTCGTGTTCAATGCAATCCAAACTTTCAGCCCAAAATAGTTTGTTTTGCGTAACAGAGGTTCACTATTATTCAGGAGGTATTCTTATAATCTGATTAGTTCGGAAGAAAACTAATTTTGTAAGAATGGAGGACAGCGTCAACTGCTCGGTCCGCTCCTCAGCCATGTTGCATTCTCCGTTATTCCACCGAAACTGACGGACATTTGGGAGTTTACTTTCTTTCGTTAGTCTTATTGCGCTTCGTTAACTTGTTTAGAAGCACTTCAAGCCTCCGTTTATAAAACGTCTTCCGTTGTTAGTTGATATCGCAATTCATTTTTGCTTGGTGCTGCCTGTCCTGTTTTTTGCTGAAGATATAAACATTGGTGCAGCTGAACTTGTTAGCCGTAGTAATGAGATTCAATGTAAGGTTTGACTTGAAGAGCAGCAGTCTTTCAAAAGTTGTCGATGAAGTATGAATATTTGGAACTTATTCTCTGTGCAGCAGGTCCAGTACTTAAGCTCTTGTTAGCAACCCCCCCCCCCCACCCTGGATAGACCGACGGCAGAGATACCGGCCCCGGCCTTCTCTTCCCCCACAGTCTCGGCCCCGGTCTTTCTCCCGGCCTCAGCCGAGGCTCTGGCCGGGACTCATATTTTAATTCGTCTCCATCTGTTGGAATCGGATAATCTCTCAAATGCAGCTTTAGGATTTTTTTTTATATGTTTAGAAACCGAAAAACTTCGCTCGCGTGACGTTTCCAACATGTTTACAGTTGTGTCATAGTTACATCCAGAAGTGCCTGAGATTTTTAACTACTGGAGGGTACCAATTAAGCCGTCAAAAATCACGGCAAAGAATTTGTGACGATACTTCTCCATCGGTCCTAATTTTGTCATTATTTTGGCTATGCGAGATGCACTGCAACTGCAACTTGAAAGAACATAAGAGTGAGCATGCTTGGCCAAATTCTGCTAAGCAACGCCAACTTTTCTACCGGTGATACGCTGAAAAGTATTTTTATTTGCCGGTAGTTGACATCACTTATGATAAAAATTGAACTCCGTATCCATGATACTCAACGATATATAAGTTGAGAGGTTTTTTCCTTTTTTTGCTCGAGCGAAAAGTTAATTTGTTGAAGGAAGAACCCAAATTTGAAACATTATTATTACTTGCTGCTCACCGCCAAAAAATATTTTACGATTTACTTCGTTAATTAGTATGTAGTTACTTAAAGTATCATTGTGAACTCAGAGTCTCTGAAGTTTGGATGAAGAAAAACTCAGACGATAGTATAAATCACAGTGCATGAGAGTGCTAAGAGAAGCTGTATAATATATCTTCATTGATTGGATTTCAACTTGGCAAAGCAGAAACTACAGTCGGATATATATACGATTGTCATCATCTGCAACCTGGTTTATTTTCTTTCTATCAGTTTTCAATGCAGCGTGACATAGGATGACTACAGTCTCCAACCCAACAGTCTCCAACAGTCTTCGCCTGTTTTCTTAAAGTGCGATAGAAAATTGACAGATAAGCAGATGAACATATACACTTCGGACTCTTCGGTCTTTATTATATTGTAGGTTGGAACGTAATCTTATTGTTTGATGGAAAACGCTTAAATTCATCGACCAAATTCTATAGTATAGCTATCCCATATTGAACGACGGAAGCCATCAACAGCTGCGTGTACTTTTCGTCGTCATGCTCGAGGTATGATTCTTCTTATGAGCGAAAATCGTTCCATCGCTACCTACCCTCAAAACGTACTTCTGTCAACTCAGCTAAAATTAAGTCACATTTCAGTCTGCTACGGAACTGCAACTGTATGGTTTTCTAGTTCTCATTCTCCTAATTGCGAAACAAGCAGTTAATATGTGACATTTGCAGTTGCAATGGCTACAAACTATCCAAGCTGTATAGTCAGTGGCAGCGCATAGTATTACCAAATAGGGGCCAAACAACGAGCCGCAATGCAGTGCAGCGTGTGATGATAATATTGACAACTTCTTGTCTCCAAATTAATCCTAGAGAAAAGCTGTGTTTTATACCATTTCATCATGCATATGTACGTGTTTAGAAAGTTCATTGATCGAAAAACAGCTAATGCATATACACGCACAGGTATTATTATGGTGTTCAGTAGTTTTTTTCCCATCTATCTCCTAATACTTTCACATATGTGTACTAGCAACCCATGCACTACTGTACAATTTTCATATGTTAGACGTGCACAGCTTCATTTTAACAAAACGCGCTATGTTGATAGGAAAATGCGATGTTTATCCATTATAAAGCATCAAAATCTATACTATAATAAGAGCTGTCTGTCAGTCCGTCCGTCCGTCTGTCCAAAGCCTTATTTTTCCCCTATCTGATACTGAAGAAAAAAATTTTGAGGTACCCAACTTTTTTGTTGCGGAGAGGGTATCCTGGATACGGGGAGGCACTTGGGCGCTTGCCTGCATGCCCGTGTTTGGACATGTTCATTTTCAACGGTGCTACAGGTGATATCATTTATTTATGCCTCATCTATATAGACTATCAACCCTTTTGTTAAGCTGAGATATTTTAAAATATGTATTTTTATGACTCATTCATCAAAAGGATTGCGTTTGGTGCACTAGTCATAATAAAGTGTAACTTGAGACACATTTACGTAACGATATTCGATTGGAGAAGGCGAAACACAACGTAAGGCGCCAGTTGTGTAACACGTAACTACTGCCGGTACAGATGGGAACACCGAACGTCTTTCGACTTGTTTTAGGAATATATAAAAAATCTGACAATTTGGGATTCTAGTCTGACATTGACATCGGTAGGGACAATAGCAACTAATAACAGCTATTAAGCGTAGCTTGAATTACTGATAGCTGTTTCTTGTTGGCATGTTTGGGTCACACATTTGGATACTACGTAAGAGTGGGCTCTGGCACTGTCCTACCCAGTAGGAAATTATGGTTGTGATTATAGTAGAATATAGTGGTGTATGAGAGATTAAAGTAGATTATGGATGATGAAACAATATGGTAGATATGTCGACCATAACATAACGTTGATTTTAGTATATTTAGGTCGATATTGAAGGAGGCATTATTGGTTGTTTTAAGGTTGGTCAGGAAACAAAGGTCGATGGTAGTGCATGGATGTCTGACGACTATGTATGGTAGATGGTAGTACATGGATGTTTAAAGGCTATATATGGTAGAGCATATGCTAGAGCATAACTATAGTAGCTTATCAACGGATTTCCGTATGACGCTCATGAGGGGAATTCCTCCCATTATATGGGGCAGAATACGTATGGATTTCCAAGGATTTCAATAATATGGCTAGAATTCCCAACATTATCGACCAAAATAACATTGTATGACTATAAGTTTGAATGCGAAAAATCTAAAAATTCCTATCATAGTGCAAAAATTGTGCATATTTTCAGTTTTTTCTTTCCTGTCGATGAAGTATGAAAATTGCAGGATATGTATGGACACTAACGGCCTTGAAATTATTTTTATCTATTGTTTTTCAATTTTTTTTTTACGCTTGACCACTACCCATTTTCTTCCTTTTTTTTATTGTATCCCATTTTAAATAGCACTGCTATCTTTGATCAAATATTGCCATCTATTTTCATGATCATTCAGTTTATATCTGTATAGATTTATTAAGAAATTATTCCCATTAGCTTTATGTGAAAGATTTTATGTTTTATAAAAGATTAAACCCTACGTACCCTAACAACGGGTACGGCCGAAAATTATCAATCGAGTTTTGACTGACTCTAAACTGAGTATAGTAGCTCTATATCGACTTAGAGATTAAGAAGTTACATATAAACGTGAGTTAACTGCACCGACTGGTTCAAGCCCCTGCTCTAGCATCGTTCTGAAGCTTAGAGCCTTAGCCATTAGACCATTCTGAGCTGCAGGCCTAACACGCACGTGTTAATTAAACTTTTTTATAAGAAAGTAATCATCAGCAAACAAAGCAGGCATCGACTGCCTAATATGTCAACAGTTTAAAAAGTTTATCTTGGTAGATTATAGTTGTATCATTCGCTAAACACAGTCGATTTTGGTCGTGAATGGTGTTTCTTACGGTTCACTATGGTAGATTATGGTTGTACAGCTAAAACCTTAATAGTTGTAATTGGGTATTTATGGTCGGAAATTATGGTTGGTAACATGGTCGAAGGTTGTGACTCATCTCTACTATACTGCACCCCATAAATTGTTGAATATGGAGGATATTTCGATTATAAACAACCAAAGTCTCGACCATAATCATAGTTGTTCGACTATAATCACAACCATTATTTCCGACTGGGTAAGAGCCGTGATTTAGAATTAGGGCATCTGTTCAATAGAGAATTGTAACTGTGGAACAGTTGCTTTTATTTTCAGCTCACAAGATGTTTTCTACCTTATTTCGACTGTCACGAGTTAAATGTGCTGGGTGGCCATAATATTGCAATACTGAGCAGCAACTCGAACTCTTATTTTTTGTTTTGTTTTCCTAAAAACGTAAAAGATGCTGGACAAATTTTATAATTAGTCTATTAAATGTATATTTACGTAATTTCATATATACTTCCCACAGTCTAGAGTGAAAATTTTCCAGGAATGAGAAAGGCATTTGTTATGCAAATATATAATTATCATTATAGTAATATGTTGGTGTGTGGTCAATATAAATCTATAGGTTTCATGCTGCATCAAATTATATTAGTACACCAGTTTCCGTTTCGGCGGCCAGGAAGAAGGCAGTTCGGCTGGCAACTACAGCGAAAAGAATCGGTTGTGTGCAACAATTGCACTTGCTGGCACACTCCTGGTAACGATAAAGTCGCTCTATGATTCAGTAGTACGGTAAAATAAAATGAGATCAGCGATGAGAGGACAATTATTGAATTTTTGTAACCTTCCGGCAGATAGTTCTCTTTCTAACTTGATCTAATATCACTTCACCATGGGTGTATGTATCATATCTATTTATTTTATCGTAGAGAACGATTTAACGCGGAAGTTTCAGCGCGCCCTGCTATGAATTCGCGTGACTGGTGGGTATTCTTATTTGTCTGTCTCGGTTAGTTGGATTTAATTAAGTAGACAAGTGCGTTGTGTTGGGATTATGTATGCGTCAGAGAAGCTGGCTTTTCGCATATACAAATTCGCTAATTTTTAGTCAAATAATCGAGATAATTTGTAAAAAAACTGAAAATTTCAGTGACATAAATTCTGTTGCTCTATTCTAAAAACGGTTTTGTAGGCATTTAGTTACCAGTTTATTGTTGACTTCTCTATCACACGTGAAGGGTTTGCATATGGACTATTACAGAAAATTCTACGCTATGACGTCTTATTGACGCAGCTATTTGTGACTGTTAGAAATAGCTGTTAGCTTTCCACATACTGCAGTTGCCATGTTGTTCAGTTTATGGGCTGTCCAGCGTCACAGCTCTGGCCCGGAAGTTCTGATAGTTATCGCATCATGAATCCACGTCGAAAAAAAGATTTCGTGCTAAGCGTGGATGCCTGAACTCGGTGTTTATTGAATTAGGTAGGTTTCTAGTTTTTGTACTATTTAACTACGCGTGCATCGGGCTCTTTGGCATTTATGTATCGAATTATGTTTGTTACATCAAGTTACGCTCGTAGCCTCATCGATTTCAATTCTTATCAGTTACCCAATTGTTTGTTTCAGGATCATTCGCTGATTTAAAATATAATAGGAGAAATGAAAAAATTAACATTGGCAAACATGAATTAGTTTTGCTACATTATTTCGGGATCTTGCTTGCACATATCTCCTGCTTACTCCATTAATTAGTTCTCCTACATTAATCCCGGATATTGCTTGTATATATCTCCTGCTTACTCCATTAATTATTTCTCCTACATTATTACCGAATATTGCATGTACAATGTACATACATAAGTATCTCCTACGTATTCCAACATCAACCTATGTGTGCACACACACGTGACGCATGTGTAATATTATTTACATGTAGGTATACATCGTCTCCACGATGCTTAATGTGTTATGAAATAATACATGTTAGTGTCCTGGAGATCCATAATAATTCAGCACGGTAACACAGCCTCGTGCTTATGTCGACAATTAAACAAACTACTGCGGGGAAAACAGCCCGGGTTATACATAATCGTACTGACTGCATAGCTACAGGATATTGTGCGAAGAAAATGCAAGAAGTATGAACAGAGTAGGAACTTTTATCACTTCACAGCAGGTCATGAATTTCTCCAGTATCACCCACCGTATATTACTGATTAGACCATCACCCTTAACCCATCTTTGACACTGCGCTCTAACAGAATTTAGAGCTGCCCAGAACCCGCTCTACGATGTACTGAGGTAACCAAATCTGTTAACGGCCGTAGACTCCAAAGGCAGAGTGAGTTGTGACGGTTTTCTTGATCCACTGCGCCGCTGTTACGACGAGCTTCTGGATGTCTTCATTCTTTGCTTGAAGTGGTTCACGGCCTTCCAAGTATTTTTCCTTATGCTGGTGGAAGATTTGAAATGCGTGACTCTGGAGGCGAACGTGTAGGCGGCAACGTGCGCTCTGCACAGAGGGCAGCGTCTGTTGGATGGAGGGGATAGTCAGGGTTATTTTTTAATCCACTTGGTTAACAGAGTTGAAGAGAAATAGTGAAATTACTCATATCTGTTACAAAGGCAAGTCAGCGTTTCTTTCGGTTGAACAAGATATAGACCATATTTAACTCGAATACTCTGAGAGCGCATACCTCCACCAAGTTAGGCAACGTTAACGAAAAATTCAAATTGGTTCTGAGACTAAATGTTCCTTTTGATCAGCAATAAAACATAGTCATTTGTACCTTTTGATAGTAATAACAGCTTCTGCAATTTTTTTGTACATCCGCTCATAACTTTTTGAGTTATGTAGCTCAAAAATGTTAGTCAAACACTCAAACAGAGCGCCGATCAGCACCTAAATATGATCATCGATTGCTTTTAGCATTTCTAGCAATTCCTGTAAATTTCATGAAGGTCCGTTCCTAACTTAACGACTTATTTTGCTAACAAACATAAAATCAAACATACAGACACTCAACGGACAAACAGCTCATCACAAAAATTTGGGCAGTTTTTATTCGTAATAAAATAAATATCTAACAGCTCATGTAGATTTCATAAAAATTCGTCCATAACGTTTCGAGTAATGGCACTAATAATAAAAAAGAAGAATAAGCGAACAAGCAAAGACACAAACTGTTGAGCGATTTCTCACCCAAAAGTTAGTCATCTGTTACTTCCAACATGCCTAATAATCCCTTAAATTTCGTAAAAATCCGTTCATAAATTTTGGAGTTATATTGGTGACCGACAAAGAGACAAGCAGGATGAAAACATCACCTCCTTGGCGGAGGTAATTATTTATTTTGGCAAGACACCGAGAAATCGGTTGCTGCAACTAGAGCTATGCTATACACAGATATCTGTTAATTTTAAAAAAGTAGTTATAGAACACAGTTGAATTATGAGATACCGAACATGTGCATGGACTGATGAGACCAGCAGAACGTTTTAGCAGAGTTCTAAGCAATTTTTTTTAAATGCGTGCATTTTTTCTTTAAAACCGTTGCAGTTGTCATTGAGGGGTTCAGCTTTTTTAGAAAGTTTAGAAATTCTACTACAATGTCTTTCATTGTGGTTCTGTCATGAATGTTGAATAAAATTAGAAGTTTAGATTTAGGCTGCTATGTCGTACGCAAGTCTTTTGAAATTGTGCTACTGTCAAATATTGCGAATATTGAACTGTTGCTCATACTTTTGACATTTTGAGTTAGAGAAGACAGTTGAGTTCTACCATTGCTTCAATAGTCTATTGATGATGTGCTGCGATCTATAGAAGTGAAAACAAAAAAGTAGCTGACTGTGTTAATATGTTAATGTAGAGCAATATCATGCGAAGAGAATTCTGCCTTTAAATGTTCAGTAGTTGGACTCCCAGCATTTACCATCTTACCTGTCGGCCTTGTTTGGTCTGTTGAAGAGCCTCGGCGCACAGTTGCTGCAAACGCTGTGCGTACAGCTGGCGGAAATCGTGTAGTCGACAGTCTCAAGACTTCTGAAGCATACCGGACAATTTTGACCTTTGATGGTGTTCGCTAGTTCTTCCAACGTCATGCCGTTGACTTTTGTCCAAAGTGGCGATTGCAGTTCCTACAGCTTCGGCTTCCTCTCGTACGGATGTTGCGTAGTTAGTCTGATGATTGTCTGTTCCACCTCGGGTATGCTTGCGCCGAGGGTTAAATTGTCTGCCGTTTCTCCTTCCACTCGATGTACGACGTCTCGCATATTTCAAAGCTGATCCATAATATAACTCAAGTAATTATTCATTTCGGCTTCTTTCCCTACGCAGTGGAAGCCTAAATCCTTCATGCGAAAAATTACAAGCCAAAGCAGTCTAATGGCCTAAGTGACGATTTCACTCACTGTTGCCATGGTTTCTCGTGTCTGCTGGCGAGTTGCGGTGTAAGTGAAGTCTTCACTGCGCGATATTATTTCATAAAGCTCCTTCACGACTTGGGAATCGCTGTAATGTTGGTAGCATAAGACCAGACCTGTGATGCAGCAGGACACCTCGTCCAACTTTAGCACTGATGGTAGGGGCAGGGCGTCCATTGGAGGCAAGTTCTGGAAAGAAAATAAAACACGTCATTTAGTAGATTGTTTTTTTCAACTGGTCAAGATAAAACGTAGCGGGTGCTCTTAAGACATTTTGATTTTCAAATGGGCCAAGTAAACCAGGTCTCTAACTATTCAAGAAGGTAAATAGCCTATAGCGTTGATGTAGTTAGTCTCTGTACAGTCATGAACCTGGTAAAATAGAATGCAGTAGCATTTGGAAAAATAGAAATCGTGCTGTTGGCTTCCTTTATATGTTGTGTAGTTATGAATTATATTGACCATAAATCGAGTCCAGTTGTACTGACACTAGACCGCTTACTGTGACCATCTTAATTTTACGAAGGTAACTTCATTTCCATATCAATTCCTCTGCTCTAACAGATTTTACAGACCCTTGCTGCGCGCGTATACGGGGATATAGATTAGATTAGATAGGCGGCAGTAGATGAACAAAGAGTCACCGAAACTTACGCCCCGGCCCTCTTTGAGCTATTGCCATTATATTAGTAGGATATAAAGGACTGCGGAAAGGAGAAGAAAAAAAAAGAGAAGAGAGAAGAATCTCTGCAAAAAAGAAGATCATGAATGCACGAAAGCACGATCAATAGCCGCTAACATGCGGAGTCAAAGATGCCAGACTGTGTAGTTGGAGCGGAAGAGAGAAGACGATGGATTAAGGTAGCCTCGGAAGCTTTGGCCGTTAAGACTGTGCGACTCCTAGAGGAGGAAGTCTTAACTGTAGGGGATGTCTCTCCCAATGTAGGTCGAGACGATGTTTAAACACGTTGACTGATTCCTCCCTAACAACGTCGGAACGGAGACCATTCCAAATGCTGACTATGATATACGGAAAGAACTGCTGAGTTAAGGTTGTTCTTCGAGCTTTATGCTTAAGTTTGACCGTTGTTTCGCAGGCGATCATTAAGGTCCCTTTCAAAGAGTCATGTTGTAGGTACGTCGTTGAAGCCATTCAAGTACTTGAATGTTTCTATTACTTGCCCCCTGAGTCGTCTTTGCTCGAGAGAGATATCAGACCCAGTTCTTTTAGGTGACATTCATACGGCTTGTTTCTTTGCTGAGGTATCAATTTCGTTGCTTTGTGTTGGACTCTTTCCATGTTATCGATATCTTTACACAGATGTGGCGACCAGAATTGAACAGCAAATTCTAAGTGTGGCCGCACTAACGTCTTGTAGAAGGGAATGATGATGTCCTTGAACTTGTATTCAAAATTTCTAGTGATGAATCCCAATACTCTGCTTGCCATTTTCACACTCTTGTCAACTTGCTGACTGTGTTGTAGTTTGTAATAGTGCTTCGTAAGTCACGTTGTTGGGTGAGAGGAGCCAATTCCGTCCCATTCATTTTCAATGGAGTTGAAGGGTTCACGAGACCTACGTGCATTACTGACCAATACTGAGCATTTATCAACTTGACAACCACCCACATTACACTGTAGATCAGGGTGTAATTCTTGTATTAATCAGTTTTTAGCCTTTGACAGTTCTACAAAATTTTTATTAATGAAATCCAGATTATTAGATACATTGAGCCCTTTCCTCTATGTATTAGTGGGGCTCCGTTTTTCCCTACCGTTTTGGCTGGCTGCTGCCGCTCATTCCTACAACCTGCACCATGCGGTCAAAAAGGTTCTCCAACTACAGCTGCAATAAAAAGGTTGACTTCACTTGAGCGACTACCAGTGTTGGTGACAACAGCTAATCTGTGACGCGTGGGAAGTGGAGATCGGTGAAGAAGGTCGCTATTGCCATTGTCGTATTCCAGCCACTGACCAGGGCTAATGGAATAGGATTAGTATGGAAAGTACATTTGTGGTGAAAGAAAGCAGTGTTGGGCATCTCACTTACTGTATGTATGTAGATAGCCGTTGTGTAGTCAACAAGTTTCTTAGCAGGACTAGCGTTGTGTAATGCGTAAAGGTTTTCAGAGTCTAGAATATTAGTGTTCCATGTTAATAAATAAATAAACTATATATTATTTTTGTGGAATTCTTTTGTCGTCAATATATATATATATATATATATATATACATACTGTATATGTATATTGCAAATTATCTTTCAATATTGTTCCCTTCCGATGGCCGAATTTTCCCACTATGCAGGTGGTCCTCTGATAACTTCATGTATCAGCTTTTTATATGAGGAACTGTATCGAAAGTATGATTTAAAACAAATATCATCAGAAATAATTTGAGATCATTCTAGCCCGACTCATTCCCTGCAATGTTACGCAGACAACCAATAAGGGTTAAAAACACAACTGAATTCAATATATGGGTATAATGGTATGATAATGAACTGTAATTCGAAATTATACTTACTGGTCATCTCTCAGTGACAATATTTAATTCATATTAGTGAGGTGAATTTTGAAATGATTTCTGCATCGCCCGATGGATGTCGAGTAACATAAACGTCCAGTCACCGTCCGAAGCGACTTCTAAAGTCAACTTAGACCACACCCTCACCCGGAAAACCCACATGCACTGGTTTGTGCTGCAGGTATAGGCCCACCGGCCCCAGATGAGTAAGTGTAGTTGCAGTCGCCCTCAGGTCACCAAGAACTATGGCGCCAATTAGACGGAAGGAATAAATGACCCGAGACCCCCCACTCCCCTCATCTCTGAGGGAGGCAGTTCCGCCACAGCGCTGTGCATGCACAAACAACTGCCGAGTCAGCACACCAAGATCTGCAAAGAGCTCGAGTGTCTGGCGGAGTATCGAACCAGCGAGCGATACATGGTGTTAGAGCTGAGAATGGAAGCATGCAGCTACCATGGCGGCTAAATTAAGCCTTCTGTTTCGGAAGATTAACAATTATTATAGCTGCGTTGGTGCTTTTTTCTATCCTGGGCAAGTGGGCATGCGGTAAACGCTTTAAAACAGATTTTTCCCAACTCTACTGCATAAAGAAATACAAACAAACAAACTTACGAACAAACAGTTTTTTAAATTAAATATATAGTTCATTCTTACACGTCTGAAAAATTAGATAATAATGTTGCCAAAATAAAGGCTTCTAAACGAATTGTCCTGTGCTTATATTGAATTTTTGAAAAGAAAATTTTTTACCCAAATCTAGTACTGCATGAAACGAATCCAATTTATGACGAGTACGAACTGTAGTTCATGGCTGGTATGTAGCAGCATTTTCATGGCTGCAGTACTCTATTGCCTTCACTGATAAATTTAAGGGCATCAGGTTTGCGTAAAACTATTGCACGATTTCCTCAATCGACAACGGACATAAGGTATAATTACTTTTGCCTCATCGTAAGCTGCATCTATTGCTCACTAACGTTCGTGAAAGTACAGAGAGTTTGCTGAACACGATCAAAGAGTGTATCAAAAGCAAATTTCAGTTGCAGCAGTCATTATTTTATTTAGATGCCATTAAAAAGTAAATTGACATATGCGAAATAGGTCATTGAAAATAATGATGAGTAAACGATTGATTAAAACTTGTCAATTTGATTTGCACAATAGCAAATTATAGTTCGAGCGTTGATGAAATAATCCAATTGCAAAAATAAAATTTACTTAAAAAAACATGTTAATGGTATGAGAGTTTATATATTTAATGCGGGCTATGACCTCGTCTTGGTTTTTCCAGGATTTGCACTCTATTTAGCTTAGCTTCGACCAAAGTTGAACTCATTTCTGCTTGCTCTTCATCATGGTACCAGACTGTATCATGGTACCAGACTGTATCATGGTACCAGACTTCATCATGGTACCAGACCTTATCAACAGCACTAATCAGCTGCTGCATGGTCTAACAGCCTTCTTTCTGGAGCCTACATTGGACTACAGCCCATAGATTTTGTACTGGAATTATGTCAGGAGAATTCCAGGCCCGTCTAACACCTTCAGTCCACTTTCTTCAGAGAATGAGAGCAGTTTGCGTGAAGGATGGCATGGAGCGAAATCCTGCTGGAAAATGCCGTCTCTATCAAGAAAGTTTCTTTTCTTCATAGGAAGCAAGTGAGGCTGAAAAAATTGCCTTGTATGAATCAGTGATGAACAGCGATGAATATGTATATACTAGAGCACTCTGCGAGCGCATACCTCCGCCAACCGAGGCAACGGTATCAAAAAATTCAAATTGGCTCTGAAACCATAATTTTCTTTTTATAAACTCCAAAATCTAATCATTTGGGTCTTTTGATAGTAATGACAACTTGTGCAATTTTCATGAAGATCCGTTCATAACTTTTTAGTTATATTGCTAACAAACGTTATGACAAACATGAGTCATACATAAAACGAACCAACCAATCTGTACCAAACTTTAACCATTTATGTCTTCTAACATTTCTAAAAACCCCTATAAATTTCGTAAAGATCCATTTATTATTTTTTAAGTTATTGTGCTAATAAGCATACAATAGAAACAGTTCAACGAACACACGCATCATTACCAAATTATGGTCATTTACTTTTTGTTATATGCCTAACAACTCATGTTAATTTCATCAAAATCCATCCAAAACTTTTTGAGTTATGGCATTGAGAAAAATGAGGCAAACAAACAAACGGATGGACATATCTTCACCAAAAGTCAATAATCTATGCCTCCTAACATACCTAACAATCCCTGTAAATTTCGTTCAAATCGGTTCATAACTTTTTGAGTTATCTTGGTGACAGACAAACAAACACGACGGAAACATAACCTCCTTGGCGGAGGTAACAAGGCAATTTGCAGACTCGCTTGCTTTCCGCGATAAAAAGAGACTTTCCTGATGGAAATGACATTTCTCAGCAGGATTCGCTCCATGCCATCCTTCACACTAAATGCTCAGATTCTTTGAGGAAAGTGAACTAACTGTGTTAGACTGGCCTGGAAATTCTCCTGACATAATTCCAATACGAAATCTATGGGATATCATAAAACGTAGGCTCCAGAAAGACGATGGTTCGACCATGCATTATAGTGCTGTTAATAAGGCTTTGGTCGAATTCCTGCTGAATCGAGTGCAAAAACTTCTAAAATCAGGAGGAGGTCATACCTCCTATTAAAATTAATAGCTATATCAACTCTAAAACCATTGACTTTTTTTGAAGAAACAAATTTTGCAAATAATTGTATAATTTAATCATTGTCTGAATTAATTTACAGAACACTGTAAGTTGAGCTAAATATCATAAAACGGAAATTATCCATGAATCGACTTCATTTATGTAGCACTATAGCAGGCACGTGCCTTCAAGGTAGGCGAGGCAATGAGTGCCTACACAGTACAAAAGAGGCTAGCGGTTATCCTTCATGTGTAACATAATTATGGTGATTATTTTGTAAAATTATGATACAGAAAACGCGAATTATTCCATTTTTGTGAGTAAGGTAGGCATAAATTCGTGTCTCGATCTTTGTATTACATACTCAGCTACTGATACAATATGTGGCGCGAGGGGCCGATGGTTGATGGACAGAGACGGCAGAGGCAGAATTCGATATGCCTTCAGGACAGCGGTTCTTAACCTGGGTTAGACCGAATCCCAGGGGTTCGGTGAGTCAGTCCAGGGGTTCGGCGGATGGTGAGCAAATGATGCATGGTACAGATTATGCACTAATGCAGTATATAGTCATATACATATGCTTCGAATAAAAAAACGCCCTTTATTTTTCCAACTACGAAGGGCTCGATGAATGCATGTATGGATCTTGTGGATTTCGGTGCTTCCGGAAAGGTTATGACCCACTGCATTAGGGAAATGAGGGTGTGCGATTCCGCCTCGCTTACAAATTTAGTTTAAGAGTTCTGACTAGCTTAAGCTTATTTCTGTATACTTTCAATTGGATAGTGTCTATTTGACGATATTTTCAAAGCTAGCTTTTAATGAACAGAAACGAGATCCACAAAATGCCGCGTCAGTTCCCGAACAGATTCATCCAAACGAAAAGAAATGAATGAAAGTTATTATCATCACTTGCCAGAGTGCTTGATTCAACAAGAAAGAATGGTTGTGCGGTTGTGCTTATACAAATAATTTTTGGTTGTTATGCTTCGTAGTTATTGCAATTAGTGCAAGCGTATGGATGAAAGAAGGATTATTTAGAAAATAATTTCAGTGTAATTTACGATGCCCAGCTACTGCGAGGTAAATTGGCTGAACCTTGGCAAGTGGGATTTTCGAACACCACTACGAAGAAGCGTTCCTCGAAACCGAAAAAGCTATACTTCATATTATATTGTCGCTCTAACTATTTTGGAGAATGATAAGTTAACTGAGATGATCGACCAATGAAGAACTTTCGTCAATTACTTTACTATCAATTGAAAAAGAAAACGGGAAAATTTTGAGGAGAATCTTTTTCCCACGAATTGTATGCTACAAAGAAAAAGAGGTGAATGGATTTCATCAACAGAATCAAAAATATTTGCATACCTTACCTTACCTTGAGTTACCTTGAGAGTCTTCGGAAGAAGTCCAGGAGACGTTTCTCACATCACCTCACGTGTGTGGAGTCACTC
>LQNS02276866.1:18836467-18846839 GCA_001587735.2 Parhyale hawaiensis
GAAAGTCTTGGGTGAGAAAGTCATGGCTCGAAATCCAACAAACACTGAGGATTTGTGGACAAAGCTTCAAGAGGAATGGAGCAGGATTGATATTGAACGATACCGCAATTTAATTGAATCTTGCCCTCGTAGAGGTGTTGAAGTCATTAAACATAAAGGATCGTTCACAAAATATTGATTAAGGATGAAGGTTTATGTTAAATTTGTTGTTTTGTTGCGTTTTTTTTTTGTCAAGTGTCCCTTAATTCTGCTCACACTAAATTCATAATTATAAGTTAAATATACATAACTTTTATCTTATCCTTCGGATCGTAATAAATTCTTAACATATTATTAGGTATCCTAATACCTCTTTTGTGTTAAAATTTCAGCGTTGAACCTTTTACAGTTTTTGAGATATGAAATTTTTTATTTATGTCCCTTCCTTAATTATGCTTCCAACTGTATATCCGCAGCACAAACCAGTGCATGCGGGTTTCCCAGTTGGGGTACGGTCGAGTTGACTTTACCTTTACCTTTAACAATACCAGCCACTGCATCTCGTGCACAGGTTATGCGTGCTGTAATTAATTTCGTTTTTAAACCTAATTGAAGAATTGCTAAAATAACTCACGATGTGACGTGCATCAAATCTTCATATAGATTGGAGCACAGGTAACTAAACTGGGCTTTTGTAACTGTGGGGCGCCACCCCCCTAGGGGTACGTCGCCTTGGCGGAAAGTTTCACTGCTGACACCTAACTCCACTAATGTGAAATTTTAATAACTTGTCTGAGAAGTGAATCATATTTTCTGCTTCAGGGAAAATAAAATATCAGTTAAGTTGCTGATATTTCAGCTATTACCTACTAAATGCATCAAAGTCGCTAATGTCAGCAGTCAGCACGGTGTGTTCCAATGACGTAGACGGCCCAAGTAAAGTGAAATTATTGTGTTGATTTTCTCATGTAAGTACTTGCTCGCACTTCATTCTACCTCATATTTTTATCCTTCAACTCACGTAAAAATGCGTTGCCGATTTCGTGAAAATGCTAAATTGAAGTCGCTTACCTGGGCCTGCCTCCTGGCCGCTTGTTACCGCTCTCTTAAGCGAGAGCTGCGCTGTACTGGCGTCACCATGTTACGCTATTTGTACATTCGACCACCCGGAATACACCGTACATTCTGAATTCAGTGCTCTCAGCCTCTTGTTATGAAGATATGCTACGCTGCGGACTGTATGTATCTTCGGATAATTAAGTTTCTTATAAGAAAAACTTGCTGACTGAAATTTTTGAATCTGAGGCAAGAGAATCGAAAGCAGGTCATATAAGGAAAAAAAATAGATTAGGTGAATTTTTGTAGTTGCCATACATGCGTGTTATTTATAGTTACTGATATTATTAATATCTGTTTTTATAATGTTTAATAGCTACAACTTCAAATGGCTTCTTCATTTTTTTTTTCGCTTACTTCGAAAATCTAAACCAAAGTCGGCTTCTAAAGGCGGGTTCATGTTATAGTTTGATGAACGTTCGAACGCGTTACCGTGTCCGTGTAAATAGCTCACTCATTACCTCCGCCAAGGAGGTTATGTTTTCACCGTGTATATCTGTCTGGTTGTTTGTCTGTCGGTCTCCAGATAACTCAAAAATTATGAACCGATTTGGACGAAATTTACAGGGATTGTTAGGTATGTTCGGAGGAACAGATGATTAACTTTTAGTGAAGATATGTCCATCCGTTTGTTTGTTTGTCTGCCTCATTTTCTCAATGCCATAACTCAAAAAGTTATGGATGGATTTTTATGACATTAACATGAGTTATTAGGTATATAACAAAGAGTAAATAATTAAATTTTGGTTTTGGGAGAGACATCCTCCTCAGCAAAAACTCCTTCTGCACGAGTCGCAAGCACTTAACGGCCAAATCTTCCCAGGCCATTTTAAGCTGACATCTTCTCACTTCCGCTCCATCTATATATTTAAGCTCCGCATATCAGCGGCCATCGATCATGCTTGCGGGCATTCATGACCATCGCTTTGGCGTAGAATCTTCTCCCCCTTCTTTTTCATTTCTCCTTTCTTTTTTTCTCTTTCGTTTTCCATTTTTCTTCTCTCGTTTCTCCATTCCTCTACATCCTACTAATATAATGGCAATAGCTCATAGAGGGCTGGGGTGTAAGTCCCGGTGTCTCTCTGGGAATGGGCCTTTTGGTTCGTCTACTGCCGCCTATCTAATCTAATCTTCTTCTATTAGTGCCATGTAATCGAAGTAAATATCTACATTTACTCAGTCGCCGAACACTGTCATGATTAATGCAGCTGGTCACTCCGTAACATTTTAGTGCATTTGCTTTACTTATGCTTATCAGGTCCACATCAGGTTGTCGCGAAAGTGATGGCCAACTAAACAAAAAATAAGGCAGAAAACAATACATACGTTTTAGTTGGCGTATACCACGGTGGAAAAGTCTACATTTATGTGTTCTGTAAGTTCCTTAATGGTGGGGTTCTCTAAAATAGAAGTTTTCAATAATGCGGGCTGTTGTATTTTATAATTTTGACTTTCGTTCAAGAGTTGAATTACTCCCCACTTCGTAGGCGAGAAAATCACCTCCTGCAACTTCTTCCATTCACAGGATTACCCTCATAAGTGTCCTAGATAGATGCTGTGTATCCTGATAACTTTAAATTTTAATTACATCCTTGAATTTTTCTGATGTACAGAAGATGGGCGAAAACCCACAATGCTTACTGATTTTACCATTATGATTATTTTTGTTTTACCGATTTTTTTATTATTGCATCTTAGCAAATATGCTTTCGATTAAGACGGCTCCTGACTTCTTGTATCAGCTCTTGTTTTCATATTAATATTATATTTCCAATGTTTAGTCCTTTTTTGGAGTAGAGAGCATTTTGGGCCTTGAAGGAATATAATAAGGACAAGAATAGTTCCATATCAAATTTTATTACCGTATATTTGTGAGCGGCGCTTGAAACAAGCTTCCGTGACAAACTTTTTGGTCGACCCAGTGGTATATTTACTGTTTCAGTTCCTAGTTCGACCCCAAATTTTGCTAGGGTCTTGAGCAACCTGAAGAACCTGCATGATGTAGAACACAGCCTCCCAAAGCAGAGCGACTTGTCTTCAACATAAGGTAATAATAGCAGTTGTGGATCAGTTGCTATTGGGCCCCAAAGTCAGGATTATACGCTCTTGGACGACTGAGAGATGCAGCTGCGCCGCTCTCAAATACTACACTGAACTTGCGAGTATTTTTGAGAGCCCTTATTCTGAAGGCCGATGTGTGTAGGCAGTCACGTGACCTCTGCACATGGGGCATCGGCTGTTGAAAAAGAGGCGTACTAACAGTTAGTGTTGACTTTTGATTACGTTGTATGCAGCTGCCAATGATGATTATGAGTTGCCAGTACTAAATTTTAGGCTGATAGGTTTGTTCTTTATGCATACAATACAAAGAAATAAGTTGCTTATCTGCAGCAAAATGTACCAGCTCTCTTCATTACTGTGCATTCATTTTCCCGATGTATCTGCACAGCCTATAGAAATCTTACCAGCTGTAGTTAACAAGGCTAGCGGAAATACGTGCCAAGAACTTCACGGAAATTCAACCAATTCTGTACGCAAATGAAATACGCTGTTCAACATTCTAGTGGTCGTTGCCCATGCGTGGCTGACTAGGCAGTACACAAAATAACCTTAACCTAACTCTTAAAAAATGCGCTGCAGTTATTTTTTAACCAATATTCGTGAAGAATTGAATCCTGTTCTCTGCTAACACAGTTCCCGAATGTTTAGTGTTGCAACGGCGTTTTTCTTTTTATTTTCTATAGTATAATACACTGTACGTAATCGCTGTCATGAATTGAAATCTGGAGAGACATTCCTTGAAAAAGTATATTATATGCATACAAGATGTATGGTATGAACGCTAGAAAAGTTCCTGCCAAAGTCATTGCAACATCTCTACAAATTAACCCTGTATGGTTTTCATTAGAAGTATTAATGTATACAGTAGTTGTGCAACAGCTTGACTGATGTTCTTTATGATGATATTCGTTTAATAATTACAATCGTACTTTCCTGTGTGTGTACTATGCATAACATGAATTGGGCTCTAAATAATCATAAACAGGAACTACCGCCCCTTCTTACCTTCTAGCCTCGTCTGGGAGGTTGAATATTCGAGGTGCGTAGTCCATACAGATGAGGTGCGCGCAGCAGTCCAAAACGGCGAAATCGCGACTCTCAAAGTCTTCTTGACACACAGGACACTGCTGGTCGTGCGTCTTATTATTTAATTCTTCGAACGAAAGTCTGCTTACTTTTGTCCATAATGAGGAGCTTGAATTTGTGGTGCTGGGCTTGCTCTCGTAGGGCAATCTTACTGAAAATAATATATGGAATTCATTCATTATTTTGACCATAAGTGAATTGTATTCGCTCGCTACTCTGCGTCCGTCTATAGCGTCTGTTGCGAACGCTAGCACCATGAGAGTGGTTAGGATATTACCTACGGTTTTTTCGTTTCATGTTGCTTCTCTACAGAAAGGAATCCTTTGTCTTTAATACAATGGATGACGCGGGCCAGTACACGTAGAGTCCAACTTATAATTTCTCTTTCGACCACCAGTGTTTCTGTATTCTGTCTTCCGGCCTCTGTCATTTGGTTGGGTCGCGGGCCAGATCCAGGCATTGGAGACCGCTGCAGAACGTACCACAAGTCTGTCAGTACTGTGTGGGCCGCCACTTCTATATTGCTGTCTATGCGCATCATGTACAAGACTGTACTGGCCTTGCTGAGGCAGCTGGGGAGCTCATCAACTTCTAGCGAAGGGTGGACCTGGGGAAGATTAATAAAACTTGGTAAGTCTCTCGAAATGCTCTGTATGAAGTGGATTTAATGCATGGTAATTGTTAATAAGGTGCACATAGAAAACGTTAATGGCGCATTTTATGATGCATTACTAGGAACATGACCAACCGCTTCAGACTAAATGTTTTAGGAACCTTATATGGTAGACTGCATTGAAACCGATGGTTTGGCCTGCATCTGGAAATGTTATTCATTTGTAAGAGTATAAGACGAGCCTTTACTAATAATTATTGGGTAAGCATTTTTCTGTTTGTTGATTAGTATGTTCGATATGTTTTGATTGTTTCAGACTGCGCTGCCTAGAACTGACAGTTCTGTATGTCGCCTGCTCGTGCACGCTCATGGAGCGACATACCAAGTGCAGAATTTCTTCTTCCTTTGAACTCTATGAGACGTGAGGAAGACATTCCAGATTTTGTTGTGTAACATGCATTATGATATTGTACACAAGGTACTCCACTCAAGAGCGTGTGCAACATGCATTATGTTATTATACACAAGGTTCTCCACTCAGGAGCGTGTGCAACATGCATGATGTTATTATACACAAGGTACTCCACTCAGGAGCGTGTGCAATATGCATTATGATATTATACACAAGGTACTCCACTCAGGAGCGTGTGCAATATGCATTATGATATTATACACAAGGTACTCCACTCAAGAGCGTGTGCGAGCAAAAGGAACGGTCTGTGCGTGAAACATTCCCCAGCTCGTATCAAATGGGTTCGCAACATGTTGAAGAATCGATCGAATAGTGAAATATATCGCCAGGGTTATCATGAACATTTTTAAATTACTGTACCTATTTACTATCCTGCTAAATGCGCGTTACATCGCTGTAGCTACGACTATTATACAGGTCACAATCTTGATGCAACTAAGTGGTTAAACTTATTTGTTTGTGAGAACCGATAGAATGTTCGGTAAACAATGCAGTCAGTATATCTCAAGCAGACTTTATACATTTGCTTCCTCAGCTTAGAGGTCTGGCTACGCGTACTTGTTAATTATACCACACGAAAACTACCACAACAGATCCTTACTACTTACTAGGTATTTCTTCGTGTGCACAAATATGTAGCTTCGAGTAATAAGTTGATGATTATTCCAATGAAATTATACTTTTTGTAGGCATTGATATTCGTTAAACTCCTAATTCCAGCAAATAAATAATTTCTAACTTTATGCCATCAATATCCTGTGATACGATTCTAAAGTTGGCATTATGGTATTTTCTTATGTGCTCGAATGACCATGGCTACTATGCCCTGTTCATTGTTATTGCATTGATCAATTACTTGCTGATGATCTGGTGATGGCCATAGCTCATAGAGAACCGGGGCATACGTTTCAGCTGCTAAGTGGGAGTGGGCCTGTTAGTTTGTCTACAGCCAGCTAGCTAGTTTAGTTCTGTCCGCCGTGTTCTTGATTTGTGGCTTCTTGGCGCGTGGGCTTGCAGCGCCAATATCACAAGAGCCGAGGCCGGGCAGCTCTTTATTGCTACAGCAGTTCCCTATAAATTTCCACTGGAATCTTAATTTGATATCCAGAGCATTATGGCATACGCTAATTGTCAGTTTCTTTCTGTGTTTCCTGACATACTTAGGAGTTACTATAACGTGTTGAGTGTGCGTGTGCTTGTGTTCATTAGAATGAATTCCATCTGCAAGTTTACCATGAGAGGAAATTCTTTGCTTTTCCTTTACAAGAACGTTATAATAAACCTATTTGGCTTAACATTATCGTTATTCATAAACTACCGTCAGGAATGACACTAACGGGCTACTTATGGTACGATTTGAATATCGGAGTAGGTAGTATATTATATAACTTGATTATGTTTTTCTTATGAGAAATTTTAAGGAAGAAATCGGGAGTTGCGTAACGTTAAGTAGTTCAGGAGATAATGCTAGTGAAGATTCGTTTTGTACATTACCGTATCTCGTATAATTATATCGCTGTTGCTGGCTATGACAATCAACATGCAAAGTCATCCATTTCTGGCTGCTACTTCAACTCATTTCCATACATTAGCCACTCGATGTTAGCGTTTACATTTTACAAAAGTGTTAATCAGGTTTGGAAATATTCGAAATTTTAATTGCTGCACCTCTCAGAAACGGGCCATTCTTAACTTTTTCAGTATTTCACTAAATTTGGAGTAATTTGCTCTCATCTCTTCAGTACGAGCGTTGGTCGGACTTGGGCAGTCTAGCTCGGTTCTTTGTTGTCTTTTCGTAATCTCTGGGCTGGAAAAAAAGGTCGGGCATTGATCCCATTTGTTCCGCAGCTGTTACCTTTGTTTACATTTTTTATAATGAGGTGCACTATAGTTGGGTCGTGTTGGTTAATGGCTGGGAAAGCTACGAATGTATCCGTAGACATCAGATTTCTTACTATTATAAAAAAGAATGCGATAAGAGAGCTCCATAATTTATTTTCTGACATGGGTGCTGTGCTCGCGTTACGTAGCTACCGTGAGGTTATGTACTTACTTCGATACTAACACATTTGATGTTTGAAATAGTGGCTGCAGATTACACGCTTTGCAATAGTTGGTACCATGTGAGTACAACTTCTCCTGAACTTTTAATTAAACTTTACAAACGTACTGAAATTAGATAGCAGCTTGTAATAATAGACAGCACTCAAGTTATCATCAAGGACTTGACCATTTGGTGAGACGGTGAGGCCGGAACACAAATTTGTTGGTGCGCTTGATATCTATTTTTAGAGCTCTTGAATGACTGTCATCAGCCACTCCATGGAGCTAGTTACATTGATAATTAAATTAAGATGCGACTATTCATTGAATTTGTGCTTATCCATTTTTATTCGACTGTACTCCGGCTCACTCGGTTTTTGCAATCGTGAAAGGAATCGTTCAAAGAGGCAACCTAGTTAAGAGCAGCCATTTATTTTACTTAATTTCGTTACTTTGGTGTACTCTTTTTTTTTTTTCTCCTGGAGAAACAGTGATCCTATCAGAAATTTAAAGGAATTTACGTATGCTCTACGTATAGGGGCAACATCAGGGAAAATTCAATCATCAATAATCCAAAACAATTTTAAAAATAATTCTTTGGGTTGTGTCAATGACGAATTATACGTAATACAAACAGAGAAATTTGCAACAGATCATACCAAAAATTTAGTCGTTTACTCTTTTTAACGTCCCTAGTATTTCCTGTTAATATTCGTCTGTTCTTCCTTACATCTCCAACAGTCCCTGGACAGATTAAAAAAATCCGTCCATCACTTTTTGAGTTATCTCGGTGACCCGCAGATTAGGCAGATAGAAAACTTAGATAAAAACATAGCCTTCTCGCCGGAAGTTATAAAATCCCGACATTCTAAGACTGTGGCTATCGCATTCTGTAATGTACTTCGCAGTTCTCTTTCCCTTTTCTATGAAATGTTTTTTTCTGTTACTTTGTATCAATACATCTTCATCAGGGGTGTGCTGATACGAAAGAAGGCGCTCTTTATCGAATAAAATAATATGCGATATCCATGAAGTGAAATGGAGCATGGGCGACCATGCGTCGTACGCGATGCAACTACGCCGAAAATGCCTCAGATGTGCTTCATATTATGCGCTGTTTATTCATCCGCCTGTTAGACTGGTAACAACTATCCTAAATTGCGTGATAAATGTAATTATGATAAGTCAACGTTCCGTTATACTGATTTGTCAGCCTCAAGCTTATTCTGATGACATTGGTTTGTGATGCATATGCATGAATTGTTATTGTTTTTCTTTGATTGTTCACGAACTGCAAAGATTTCCTCTGCGTTCTCCAAACAGATTCGTGTCATGATTTGTACTTCTTATAATAGTTGCATATACACTGCACTATCAGGCTTAAATTACATAGTCAGCTGTGAACAAAGGCTAAGAACATAAAAGGCATATAGACCTGAAACCACACGTATCGATTCATAGCCTATTCGTAGCAGACAGACAGACTGACAAAAGAATCAAACGTAAGTATGTGAAACACGAATTATTGATGGTCATTGTGTAGTAAAACTTATAGTTTTATGAACCGTAGTAGGACCAGCATATCTCATTACCGACGTTTCCAACAACGCAACTCCTCCGAGTAGCCGACGCGCGTTCCCATGACCCTAAAAAACATTAGTTCGATGTAGCCTGTTGCAATGATGGTTGTGATCGCAATGCATTAGTATTACCTGCTGCATCATTACCTATAATCTTAGATGTAATACTCACGTGTGCCATGTTGCTGCTTGCTGTTGGTATGGGCAGAATCTCAGTGTATGCTGGATGTTCGTTTGCTGGTGTACAGGGGCCCGCGTTCTACTGTAGTCTGCAGTCTGTAGATCTCAGTGCAATAATCTTCTCTCTTCTTCTTCTGTCGGATGATACTCGATGCTTGTGCTCTGTATTTAGAACAGCAATTTTTCCCGTCGGTGTGCGTGTTTTCAGAGCCGTGCTTTTAGATAACTTCACCTCAACATACACGATGCTTGTGCAGTGTACACACTAACGCAAGTTAAACAGCTGGTTAGGCGATAGTATCCTGGTTACGAAAGGTTTGTGAGATGTCTAGTAGGCCGCAGCAAAATTCATATAGTCCACCTACAGCGACCCCGCACCTCTATAAATACAGTACCTGCTACTATAGCCAGGTAGATACCATCATCTGTTGTGGAAATGTTCATTCAGTTGTTTGTGGTTATAATCAGCCATAGCGAATTCTTCCCGTATCTTGACTATTCATCTCTAAAACGTCAGTCTAATTTGTAATACCTGACGCCTATCCCATCTATTTCTTGCTGTTCTGTGGTACTCGTCCTATCACCTTGCTTGTCTGTGTCCATTTTTTTGGTTCATGCTGTTTTTTTTTTTTTGGGGGGGGGAGGGTTCTTTTCCCGCATGACAGCATGTCGTGCGTTTCCTATCGATGACCTTTTCGGCCCCTGCTTCTGTGTGCTGATATCTAAGTCATGTTTTGTACGCCTAATTAATTTTGTTGTTTCGCCAGATGTTTGTCATGTTTATGTCTGCTGTTTGTCTGTTTCCTTTCTGCTACTGTCATTATGAAGATCTTTGTGTGATCGAGTGATATGTGTACTCTCTCTTTAATGTTCTCATAGTTTTATTTCATTTCTTTTCCATTTTGTATTTAATTTTATTGTACTTGTGATTTTTTTTTTCGTTTTATATTAATTTCTCAAGCTTAAATCCTCTCAGCGGCTGCTCTGAGCGGTGTACAACTATTTAATACTAAGAATAACCTTCGTGTGTTTATAAATAAATAAATATATATATATATATATATTTATATGTTTTGTGTCACGCTCTCAACGAAAGAGATAGGCGGAAATTAGCCCAGGTTGGAGGCTCTGGTGCTCCTCCCAAGCTCCATTGAAAGTGATAGGCAGAAAATAGGCCGGGTTGGAGAAGATGGCAAACGTATCTTAAGCAGGGACAGATGAAATTCCAAAAATGAAGACATC
>LQNS02276866.1:18847310-18860563 GCA_001587735.2 Parhyale hawaiensis
AAGAACAGAAGAAAATTAAGAAGCAAATAAGAGAAGAGGAGATTCCGCACCGGCCTAGAGGCATTACGCAAACGTATAGGTTATTGCGTGAATTCTTCACGCACGGGTCCACTAGTGCCCAGATAATCAGCTTACTTCACTGACATCTTAACAGAATTTTCGGCCTCTCAAAAAGTTATTGCGGTAAGTTAACTTTTAGTGAGGCCGAAATTCCGCTAGAATATTGCATATTCTCAAAACTGTGTGAGTTGGACATGAGCCTCGTGTAGCAGGCCAGCATCTGAGAACACTGATCCTTGGACAGACTCTCGCTGATGAGATGTACACTAAAGCCCGCTGCAGACGGTAGTCTTTTGTCCTTTCTTTTCACTTCGCTGTGTTCTAATGCCTCGCTGTATTTGTATAAACAACAACCAAAAAAAACTTCTTTCTGAGTGGCCAGGCGTACAAAAATTGAAGAAACGAAAGGAACTTTGTTAGTGGCATATACTAAGCTTGCGCTGGCCTGCAGGCGTTTAAGTCAGCTGTTAATGGCTTTTTGTTGGATTCTCTTAAGCAGCGTTTCGGGCTTCCCGGTGTTGCAAAATGCGTCATTTGGGTTGTACTACCTGTCCGTGGTTGGCCGAGCGTGAAGTTTTAATAGTAACTAGAGCACTCTGAGAGCGCATACCTCCGCCAAGTGAGGCAACGGTAGCAAAAAATTTAAATTGGTTCTGAAACAATAATTTTCTTTGTATATACTCCTAAATCTAATCATTTGTGCCTTTTCATATTAATAACGCTGGTTCAATTTTCTTGAAAATCTGTTCATAACATTTTGAGTTACACTGTTAACAAACGTTATGACAAACATAAGTCAAACATACAAACGAACTAACCGATCTGCACCAATATTTGATCATCTATGTCTTTTAACATTACTAACAAACCCCATAAATTTCATAAAGATCCATTAATTATTTTTTGGTTATTGTGCTAACAAGCATATAATTAAAAACAGTGAAAAACGAACGAACGAACGGATCATTACCAAAATTTGGTCATATACTCTTTGTTATATGCCAAACATTTCCTGTTAATTTTATCAAAATCCATCAATAACTTTTTGAGTTATGGCATCGAGAAAAATAAGGCAGAAAAACAAACAAACAAACGGATGAACATATCTTTACCAAAAGTTAATCATCTGTTCCTCGTGACATACCTAACAATCCCTGTAAATTTCATCCAAATCGGTTCCTAACTTTTTGAGTTATGTTGGTGACAGACAAAGAGACAAACATACAGACAGACAAACACGATGAAAACATAACCTCCTTGGCGGAGGTAATAATATGACGGCTAACATTTTATCGAAACGTTTGATAGACCCACGGGTGTGCTTGCATGGACTTGACAAAACATACGAACGCGGCGAAGTAAGAACACAGGGCAAAAGACTGTCGTCTGCTACACAGTTTGATTATTTTCTGTGGCTAAATCGTGTACATGTTCTGACTTGGGAATGTACTATGGGACAAATTTTCAAAACGGTTTAACTTATTTTCTAAACATACCAGGTAATTCTTCTTTTGAACACTATTAGCCAGTAATATATGTTGATTATTGTGATAAAATTTGAGACATGTATGAAGAATAATAAAGATGTTATGAACGAAAAGCTTTTTTCTTGAGATTTTTAACGTCCAAAACTAAGGGACAAACTAGAAAAAATGTATTTAACTCAATATTTTGATCGAAATATTTAGTAAAATGGTGGTGAACAATCAAAATTTGGTAAATAGTCCCTTGCTTACGATTACAGCTGCACATCGTCGACTACAGGACCCAGGAAGCAAAGAAACGTTGCCCTCCTGAGTTATCCTGACTTTATTTTGTATCGACACTGGCGTGCATCGTTTAAATGTAGTGTAGCTGCTCAACTTCACAAAATCCACACCCCGGAGTCTGGAAGCATTATGGTTTTCTTGAACATATCATCGTGTTTTTTCGATTTGTATCATTCAGTCTAGCGCTCATGACTGGCCAGCTACTTGAGCTGCAAAATACCGAAAAATGTTGTCGCCAAGTACAGAAAGTTCGGGCAATGGCTAACTGTTACTGTGGTTTCTCTCGCGTACAGAGCAGGCTATAATGGTGCTTATATATGTTGGTAAGGAATAGATATATTCTGTGAAGAGTACTGTGAAGTAAATATGAAGTGTAAATAAGGCTGCAATCAAGAAAAAGAAGTTAAATTGAGTCGCCGAAAGGGAACAAATTCGGCGCTAGTGTTGTGAAAGTTTCCACCAACATGCAGTGCAATTTTCTATAGATAATTGCTAAATTAGTATATATTATCTTCATTTATTTATACGTTAGAGATAAATTTTGCGATTTAAGACGATTTTTTCTGGTGAAATTACTTAAAATACTCCTATAGGCTGCTCAGCCATAGATTCGTCGATGATGACGTCACTTTTTGGTGCAAATTTTTCGTGAGTCCTCCCGTTACGCTCTTTGCTTCCTGACAGGACCGAATGAGACTCTGACAATCTTCAACAGTAATTTTCGCTCGTTCCTCATGAAGTTTCATCCAAAGATCTTTCGTATTGATAGGGTTTCTTGCCATAACTTTCACCCCTAGTGTTTTCCAAAGATTCTCGATTGGATTTAGGTCAGGACCTTCAGGTGATCAATCCATAACTTCGAGATCTTGCTGATCAAGGTAACTTATGACTGTCTTTGCCTTGTGGCAGGGGGCATTATCTTGCACGAAGATAGGGCTGTGGACACCTGAGTTTACAATATTAGGCACGACAATACCTTCCAACAGAGTTTTATATAACTGAGCATTCACACGGGTTTGCAAGCGAACGAGAGGCGATTTCCATTGACTAGAGCACATACCGAAAACCATCACGCTCCCTCCGCCAAACTTCACAGTCTTCTTAGTACACTTTACACATAACTTCTCACCTTCACGTCTTCTAACAAAGTTATCACCTTCACTACCAATGAAACTGAACTTGCTTTCATCATTGAAAAACACTCAAGCCAATGTTCATGGGACTAGTTAACATGCTTGTTTGCAAACTCTAATATCTTTTTTTTTTTTTTGTTCTTGGCACTCACAAGCAGTTTCTTCTGTAGGTGTCTTGCAAATAACCCTATGTCTGGAAGGCGCAGAGAAACGGTCTGACCTGAGACGTTCACACATGTTGTGTCATTCATTTCCCTACTTATCGTAGCTGAGGACTTAAAACGATCCTTCAATGACGTACGCTGGATCGATGACTCTGTTCTCTCTAGCTGACGTTTTATGGGGCCTGTCGGTTTTTAGAGGCACCAATGCAGCCGGTTTCATCGTACTAGTTCACTATTCTGCCAACAACACTTTTCGAACGGTTTATTTTCTCAGAAATTTCTCTTAAAAGGGATATTATTCTTGTGCAATTTGATTATATCTCGTCGCAGGATATAATCAATTATCTGACGTGGTGCCATCATGTAACGAACAGCAATGTTTACATATGGCAGTGTCAAGCTTTGTTTTCGATATCGATAAAGAAATACGGACTGAATAAGAAATTATCTAATTTTTCTTTTTTGTTCCTTAGTTTTGGAGGTTAAAAGTTTCAAGAGAAAAGCTTTTCGTTCAGAAATTCTTTATTATCCTTCATACATGTCTCAAATTTTAACACAATAATCAACATCTCATTGGCTAATAGTGTGCAACAGAAGAAGTACCTGGCATGGTTAGAAAAAAGTTATGCCGTTTTGAAAATTTGTCCCTTAGTTTTGGACGGTACTGTATATTTGGCTGTCATTGCTCATTTAGCCTATAAAGTGTTATTAAATACTAAAGCAATGTTATATTCTGAACACACAGAGATCGCTTACATTAATGAAGCCATGAACAATTCAGTCTCCAGAAATTAGAGGTCGAGGTATATATGTGTTCTATATTTATTAGTATGATCTGCCACGTATTTTCTTTCGTCCCCACAGCAAAATAATTCATTTGATTAAACCGGTAGATTATAGTAATTGGAGATGCCTGCATGTGATCGTAGAAGTCGTACTCCATAAAGTTACGGTCACGGTCCGTTCTGGTATGCCGAGTCAACCTATACAGTTGTACGCTCAACTTATCAAGCGGATAGTGAGCTCGCGCGTCATCCATGCTACAGACTGTCACTGTTCGTTGGGACGACGTGCAGGCTGGAGATCCACTGCCACGAGTATTAAATTAATAATAACAAAAAACTTTTTCTAATACTCATGGAGATTTTACGATAGTGAAATGCTACATGGTACGCATGAGGATGTATTTCATTTTTTTAGGGTACAAACAAAGGACATGCCGCAGTGGTGTTACATTCTAGCCCCATTGCTTGGCCCCCGTCAGGCAACAGTATGGGCTGCCATCAAAGTCTGCGCTTGTAATGATCTGGCGAACCTGTCCCACAGGAGAAAAGTAGCTGAGCTATGCATGTTTTATAAGGTGTACAATAATGAGAGGCACTGGTTGTATTCTTCTCTCCCTGCCCTCAAGGTTTTTGGGAGAGAGACTCGTGCTGCGTGCGGAGCGCACTCTTTCACTTTAGAGGCTGTCATATGCGGAACTAATCAGTTCTGTCGGTGCTTCGTGCCCTGGTCGGCTAGGGTTTGGAATTTGTTTAAGGCATCGGCCTTTGGTAGTATTGGCTTGCAGGCGTTTAAGTCAGCTGTTAATGGTTTTTTGCTGGTTTTCCTTTAGCAGCGTTTTGAACTTCCCGGTGTTGAAAATGCTTCATTTGGGTTGTATTACCTGTCCGTGGGAGCTCAGGCGTGAAGTTTTAATAATAATAATCGTAGTTGTGTATTAAATCGTTTGTAACCAGGGCCATTACGGATGACTTTTAGTAATGAGTTCTTGAGCATACACTGCAATACAGTTGTCTTGTTAAGCCCCTGTATTAGATAAGTCGAGCCTAAAGTCCTTTGTCCCATACAGTTGTAACCAAGTGAGATATGCTTTTGGGTCAGTTCATTTTTCTTTCGGGTGTGATTTTCTCGCTTCTGTCATGCCTCTGAGCGAGTGTCACATTTTTTTTTGTCTTTTTATCTTTCCTTTTTCGTCTTTATGAGCTGCTATGCGCCTGGTGTCCCGACCAGTAGTAGCGCACTGATCAAATACTCGACTCGCTCGAGAAAATTTACAGTCTGCCCCAGACCGTCCGGCGGTCAAATGCTGACGTCAGCTATTTGCCAGCAGTTCCGGACTTTTTGTGGCCATTAATTGAGCGCTTGCGCGCAGCTTATAACGACACATTCCGCAGATCGATGAATTTGCCAAGGTTCATAGCGCAAGCGTTAATATTTGCTCAAAAGTATACTCTTTGTCTCATAGTCAGGATCAGAAAATACGCCTTGAGCCTAAAAAGCAAGATAAAAAAAAACTCTAAAAACTCGTCAATAAAAGTCATCCGTAAAGGTCCTGGCTACAAACGATCTAATCTATATCTACGATGGCAGCGCATACTGTTGCCTGACGGAGGCCAAGCAATGGGGCGTAATGAGGTCTAGAATGTAAGACCACTGCGACATATTTTTTATTTATAACCTAAATATAAGATACATTCTTTTCTATACCATGTAGCGCTTCACACGTGCAATGTTTCCATGAGCATCAAGCAAAGTTTATTTTAATATTTTATGTCTTTCTATTTTATATCTTATAATTCTGCTTGTCCCTCCGTTAGTTAGTAAGACTGTACGGCTGTGACGCTTTCATCAGTACGAAACACACTTCATTTACAGAAGATAGTTGCGTCAAGTTCAGGTGAATGCGCTTCGCTCCTAAATTTCCAGGTGAGTGACGTCAAAATTACGCCGCACCTCTCTTAATCCCGACCAAAAATACGACCGGTGTTATATACATGACGCTATAGAAACCATAAGAACAGTTATTGCACAAACTTACTGTAGTTCACGGCAACGATTTTACCATGCAGCTCAAGTATATAGCTGCTCTGTCAGATGCGGGAAGTAGAATGAATGGTATGAGTCGAAAAATACGGTGATATATCAAACAAAATATTTTGTGTAGAACAATATCAACTGAATATGAAGTGTAACTAAGGCTGCACTTCGAACAAGAATTAAAATTTGGATGCCATACCTGTGAAAGTCTTGCTTCCGCAGCAATGTTGTATCAATAATTAGGTTTAATGTTCAATTAGTAAATGCTCTCTCTTTATTATGTGTTATAGGGCTTGACGTTCACAATTGACGACTTTTTGGCAATATTAATTAAATTACTCATAGGCTGTTCAGCTGTAGCATTCGTCGATGTGACGTCATTGATTACGTCACTTTTCAATACTAGCCTTACGCGAGTCCTCCCGCTACGCTCTTTGCTTCCTGGGCCCAACCAAGGAGCTTCTATAGAGAAGGAGGGAGCCCTGCGGCCCAAATACAGAGTCGCCAGTGAGTCAACCAGATCTCTTATGGCTGTGAGATCTCATTGGTGGATGTCACGGGGAGCAGTGAGTTTCACGAGGGAGCAGCAGACAAACCGAGAAACTGAATACGCTAACCACGTATGCCGACTGGCTGCAGCCATAAGAGACTCTTTACTGATATGCGATTGGTGCATCAGATGACTGGCTGACAGCCATAAGAGACTCTTGAGCTTCAACGAGCTAGGTTACTGGCTCCCTCCTTCTCTATACAAGCTCCTTGGGCCCAACGTACCAAGTGAGCTTAATAAATGAGTTATTTTTTCTTTCTATCGCGAACAGGGCGCTTCCTTTCTCAACATCTCCAGCTAATAATTTTAAGGTTATTAACTGTCTTTTTTTTTTGCGCAAGCAATCCTATATTTATAATTGTTGTAAGTTAATTCAGGTTAATTTCGCTGTTTTTTGGCGCCAATGTAAAGATGCGTAACATAGATTCATCAGATGTGCTGTCCATGCCGTACGACCGTACGCGATAGGTGCCATTTTCAGTTCATTCCTTAATCGTCGCAGAGAGTCGAATTTATCGATTTTAATTTCTTAACCAATTACTGTTTTATATTAGTTGTGTGCAGTCCACCAGTATTGCGGAAAGTTCTATTGTCAAATTATTCAGAGGCGCCTCTAACTGTAAAATTATCGTGAGATACTCAAATTGTGAAATTATATACGGGCGTGTCTCAATCGATTACGTAGGTGTAGACTGAACTGTGCATATAATTATACGGAATACTAATTCTAGCCTTTATTTTATTAGCAGGAACTATTATCAATTTCCAAATTTTACTTGAGTCTATGTAGAGTATGAATATGCGTTGCTCCAGAATTAAGTGAACTCTCGATGCCTCTTTACCTATGCCCTGCACTAAGTAATAGTACGAAAACTGTCCTATAATAGCCAAAAACGTGACTAAATTTTAAAACGGTAATGTACTCATGATTAGCCTTTCATTGTGTACATTGAGCACATGATAAATATTTATCATGGTACCTTCTTGGTACTCCATATCCGCTTGACGTCTTGATCTAAAGTGGCGAAGTCAACGCTTGCGTCTCAATTAAGTTCCGGACCAGTAACAGCTATCGAGATTAGCGCATCTCATTAGCACTGCTGCAGTTGTTGCATTACTAGCATATTCAGTTTATGGCGCCACGAAGCCATATTGCGAGGTCTGAAACATGGCGCAGGCGCAGGTCTGAAACATGGCGCAGGCGAGGTCTGAAACATGGCGCAGGCCCAGGGCACAAGTTGCTCGTTTGCGGCAACGGTGTCAAAGGTCACTCAAAGCTTGAATTTTTCATGAGAGGTGAAAACAGTTTTATATCGCCGTATTTTCTGAACTATCACATAAATAATGACCTTTCTCAGGGGGCTACTTTTACAGACTCAGCTATGGCGTTATTATCAGTAACAGAACTTGACGCGGGCTTTGTCATGGCGGCAATAACTCAAAATGCCCAGTTTATGAGTTATGTCACGAGTGAAATATGGTGCCAGCCTATAGTGCTTGTTTATATTGGCGCCTTTTGTACCGAAGGAGACAAGTTCATTTTTATAAAAAATACTACTGCATTCAGTTGCACATATATTTAAAACACACTTTACAATTAAGGCACAATAAAAAGCAGTACTGAAAAGTCCGTCTGCTTTTTCTTTCTCTACGGCACTGCAGAATCGCCACCTCCTCTTCGCACAAAATGCTTCATTTGTAACTAATATCAACACTCAAGTTACAGTTTTGTCTGATCACAAATTCATCGATATTACAAACCAGTTCAGCAGGTATGAAGCGAGTGACTTGGAGAATAATGGGCGAAAAAACATCAGTAGTCTTCACCATTAATATGCTAATGCTAAACTTAAATAAAGAGATCAGCTGGGAAGGTTTGAACGCTGAACAGCAAGCTGCGAACTAGGGCACTCGTCTAAATGACTATATAGGAAGTAAAAAACCATGAGCGAAATCTTCTAGAAAGCTTTTTTTTTTTCTGGAAATGCAGGATGTTCCTCCCACCAACTATAGCTATAGGAGGAAATACCCTAAAGTCACCCCAACAAATTCCACGAAAGGCTAACTAAAGCAAAGAGCAAGATCGATCGAACGGCGAAAGTCATAGTACGTCTTGCAGCGACGGACTGTTTCGCGTGCCTGCGAAAACTGGACGAAATCGAATGTAAATTAACAAAATCTCCTGATGAAAAAAAAAAAGATTAAAGTAGAACAAGCCTTCCTAAAGATTAAAGAAAACAGTAAGAACTTCTTCGTTTATGCATCAAATTACTCGTTTAAGAAAACAAAAATAGGACCATTTTTGGTCAAAAATGAATCAATGGTTAATGATGATGAAGAGTTGAGCAAAATACTCAGCCATCAATATCTAAAAGTTTATAGCAAGAAGACAAATGACCCCGAAGTTCGAACATTAAAAGCAAGTGGTAACTACATAATTGGCCCATTTTGAAATCACAAAACTAAGCACTGAATTGGCCATCGATAAATTTGGTGGATACACTGCTTCAAGACTAGAAAATTTTTCTGCAAAACTTCTCAAAATGTGCAAGCTGAGCATTTCTTATCTACTTCACCTTATGTGAAGTAAGTTATTGGATGATGGGTTAATACCAAGCTAATATACGCATGCCATCATTACTCTAATCCCCAAAACAGGCAACAGTACGGATGCAGTTAACTACACTGTAGACCTGCCTCACTAACTAGCCACGTAGTGAAAACACTCGAAAGGATTTTCGTAAACACGTAGTGCACATCAAAAGAGAAATCACATACCCTACATCAAAAATGTAAATGTAATATCCTTGGATTCTGCTAAGGCTTTCGATCAAATTGACTACGAAATCTTAATGTTAAGATTTTCCCGTATGGATATCTGTGGAAAATTTCTTCTGTGTCTCCAAGCATTTCTGACAGATAGAACGCAAGGTGTAATTGAGCAAACCAACTTCATGACCGCTGGTACTCGGTGTCGAGTAGAGTACCACTAGGTCGGGATCTTCAGCCCGTACTTGTTACCATGATCAGTGACATGAGGTACGGATGCAACTATGCAGTCCGGTCGTCATTTGCTGACGAGACACGAATATTGGCTGCTGTACAATCTTTGGAATACGTATTTTTGTCTAACTACATTCGGAAAGTAACATGTACTAATAGCGACGGTCGTGACATTGATAGAAATACATTCTCGTGAAAATGCAGGATGACGCTACCTTTGAAGAATATGTATATAGCTAGCGTTATAGCTGAGGAGAAACAATACAGTGGAAGGGATTTGCAACTGCCTCGTCTCGCGAAGTAGAGGTGATGCTTACTATATGGAAGCAATTAATTCTCCCGAAAGTAGAGTACTGTTCTCCACTTTGGATGCCGAGCGCGAGAAAGAGCTGGAACAACTTGAAGCTATCCAAAGATTATTCACTGCCAGCATTCGAAGTATAGGTAAAAGAGTATGACTACCACAAACGACTTAGCTGTTGTACTCAATACAACGATGATTCTAGAGCCTCACTTTAATATATGTCAGAAAAATCTGGAACGTATCACAATGATATAAATGAATGGATAGTCACCAGACATTCAGAAACGATGTACGGAGAGCAAGGCTGTTTGAAAAAATCCCGCGGCATAGTCCAGAAGCCGCCGATATGAAAGTTACTGAATAAAAGAATTCGCTGGACTCTCATTAAAGAAGGATACCAGATAGACCACCGATCAGCGGTTACGTGCATTGCTGAGATAATTCGCTGGTGGCTCCTTGATCGATAACTGCGAACCTATAGAAAAATCCAACATCGTGGCTCCACTCACGTAAAGGGACGTGGAAAACGTCCCCGAAACTTCGTCTGAAATTTCTCTAAGCAAAGTAGCAGTTTAGTCTGCAGTGAGCAGTTTAGTCTGCAGTGAGCAGTTTAGTCTGCAGTGAGCAGTTTAGTCTGCAGTGAGCAGTTTAGTCTGCAGTGAGCAGTTTAGTCTGCAGTCAGCAGTTTAGTCTGCAGTGAGCAGTTTAGTCTGCAGTCAGCAGTTTAGTCTGCAGTGAGCAGTTTAGTCTGCAGTCAGCAGTTTAGTCTGCAGTGAGCAGTTTAGTCTGCAGTGAGCAGTTTAGTCTGCAGTGAGCAGTTTAGTCTGCAGTGAGCAGTTTAGTCTGCAGTGAGCAGTTTAGTCTGCAGTGAGCAGTTTAGTCTGCAGTCAGCAGTTTAGTCTGCAGTCAGCAGTTTAGTCTGCAGTGAGCAGTTTAGTCTACAGTCAGCAGTTTAGTCTGCAGTCAGCAGTTTAATCTACAGTCAGCAGTTCAGTCTTCAATAAGAACTGTCGTTTAAACAGAACATAATTTATCTAGCGGGCTTCCTCCACCAGAATCCTATTTCTCTACTGATTCTAAATTGCAATTTTGTATGCCCAAACATAAGTGGTGTCTTGAGAAATGTATGTCTTTCTGCGTAGTAATAAATAAAAACTACTTTAATTTGGAAATGTACTGTCTAACCAAAGAATTTCTCTGAGGAAATAAGTTTTTTTTTTTCGATGCCAGAGGAGGAAGTTTTCCCTTTAGACAACCGGCTCAAAGTCATTTTAAAAATGAAAATAAGTTTCAATTTCAGTCTCATATAATGGCAGGACCTTACTTAACAGTGCACACACACAAATAAATAACAGTTACACAGACACTGCTCAGTTTCTTCCGGAGGCACTTTTAAAGCTACAACCAAGTCGCAAGTCAAGTCGTAACGAACCACACAAGCACCAAAAACGCAATTAAATTTTCGACGCTATGGATCTCTGGCTCAACGTTAGTAAAGCCGCGCAGAGGGCGACCGTTGCCATCTCTTCTTTGAATCGACGCGCGCAGACAAACGATGTGTAGGCCGTGACCGCTGCTCTGCACGTGGGGCATCGCCTGTTGAACGAAGTGCATGCAAAGTATTAGGTGCTTAGATATAACAAGAGAATATGGGGCCAAGAGGCACTAGGAGTTTTCTATGTACTTGGCGTAATGATGTAGGGGTGGTGAAAATGTTAGGCATAAGGGACATTAGGGATGTACAGGATATATGTCATAAAAATAGATGTAAAGGCTTAATATTGGGGCCCAGAGACCTGCTAGACACACTAAATATTGTCCTCTGAGACGTGCTGAATACACAATATATTGAGCCCAGAGACCTGCTGGACACGGTAAATATTGTCCCCAGAGACCTGCTCGATGGACCCACGGACCTTCTGGAAGCTGCTGAGCCCAAAGACCTTCTGAACGCGCTAATTATTGGGATAAAAAACCTGCTGGACAAATTAAATGCCATATTATGGGCCCAGAGATCTGCTGGACGTGCTAAACTTAAGCTTCAGAGAACTGATAGAAATTCTGGAATCGTGTGGGACAAAGAATACTAGGTTTGTTAGCGTGTGACGCACAGATAAGCAGACTGCAAACCATATTGAAATACCTCGACTTTTATTACTCGATGTCTCCCTAAACATTTACCCTAAGTCCAGTCAATTTCTGAAATTATCGCATGGAATATGTTTGAATGAGGCTACTTTCTTGGAACGTTAGAAGTATTACGTTAACTCTAATCAAGCCAAGCTGTGTTATTTTGCTGCAGGGGTTCTCTGTCTTATATAATTTCCAAAGGGAAGAGAAACTCTTGTTATGAAAGGGCATATAGCCTACTATATGCAAATGGGTCAACTTTTAAGCGTGTAAAAGTATTGTCAAATAGTTCATTTTACAAAAGATTAATGAATGCAAAATGCTGGTTTGCGCAGCCTTAATCTACTGCTATTTGCACAAGACCATGAAAGAGTAACTACTTTAAATTAATAGGGATTCAATTTAGAATTTGGGGTTACAGTGTACTGAAATAACTACAACCAGTCGCCAACTTACGTGATGTTCTCAACCGGTAGCTCAAACAGTCGTGGGGCGCACGTAATACAAACAAGATGAGGGCAGCCGTCAAGGAGGACGATATTGTCACCGTCGAACTGCTCCCTGCAGCCCGGACACTTCTGTTGGTCAGCTTCGGCCCACAATTCTTGTTCTGATTTGGAGTTGATTTTAAACCACAGCGGGTGATATTGTTTTCCTTCTCTCGGCTTTTTTTGGAATTTATACTTCATTGATACTAAATATTGTAGTTCATTTCTTTCCTTTCTGATACTGCTCTTCAGTTCTCGGTTATCTAGTGTAGGCCCTTCGATACCTCGTACTGTTCGTAGGAGGTGATTCAGGATCATTGTTACATATTTCAATCGAATCGTCATGTTTTCTTGTTCGTCTTCCGCTAGGTAGCCTCGATGGAGAATTTTTTTCTTCGTAAATTGAAGAATCCGTAACGATGCAACGATTGTGTAACTGAGTATCGTAGCGGGCAATTTTATGGCCTTAGTCTCGAGGTGGTCATTTTTGAGTGAGTCCTCCGTCTCCCTGCAGGGATGAATGGGTGCCACCCTTGTCTCGTACTCGCGATTTATCCGAGAATTTTTAGTCTTGCTGCCGCGGTTTTTGGCTGAATGCTTTGGTTTTCTGCTGCGATTATTAATGGCTTGCGCAGAATTTGCTTTGTATGCTAACATGACTGTTGCCAGTCTGACGAAGACCGAGAGATCGTAATTTGCTCTTCGTCGATCCCTCGTATCAACTGAGCGCTGTCACGCACTTCCCCGTTACAGCGCTGACACGCACTTCCCCGTAACAGCGCTGACACGCGCTTCCCCGTAACAGCGCTGATACGCAGTTCCCCGTAACAGC
>LQNS02276866.1:18913284-18929113 GCA_001587735.2 Parhyale hawaiensis
CGGTATGCACAGGCTCTACCACTAAAATGAATGTCTAAAATATGTAAAGTGTGTTGCAGTTTGTACGCTATGACAAGCAGAGATGGTCAAGCTTTGAGTCTACCTCTTATTTCTGACTTAGTTTATACAGTTTAAGTGGCGTATGTAGTTTTAACGTGACATTCAAATGCCTTACGTTGTAGACACTGCAGCGGGACCGCCGAAGTAGAAATTCAAGTTAACTAAGCGACTGGGCTACTTACTCAAATAGTTAGGAACTATAGTGGCCCACTCACTCATATAATACACCGGCAGTAAATTAGTATTCCATTAAAAGCCCCGTTTTCTTCTGTTGTCAGCGTTTCAATGGACTTCTGAGAGGAAAATTCAAGTCTGCAAGCACCGGACTTACAGTTCGGCGGCCATTACGACGGCTATTTGGTGGCGATCGTTGCAGTTGTCGTTGACAGAACCTATTCTACGCTCTCCTAACCTGTCTTAGTTCCTAAACGTACCTGGTCTAACACTACCTATTCGAACCTAAAGTGTCTGATCTAGCCCAAGCAGACCAAACCTGCCAGTCATAGGCAGAATCGCTACAAAAGTGGCCGCCCTTGTAAGTTGCAGCCAATGTAGACGAGAAGCAAAAGTTGCCCAGAGTGCCAATTGCCAACTTATGCTTACCAGACTCGCTGAAAAAGTTGCCTAGAGAGCGAATTCGTCAGTCTGGGTCTACGCCAATCTTCACTACTTCGGTACGTACGGCCTGCGATTTTCTTAGAACTTTACATTGAATGGTTGCCATTCCATCTGCAATGTCAAAACTATCAAAAGAATTGATATCTAGTTATATCGAAGGTAGCCAGCAGAAAAATACTTTTCAAACTAATGTCTATAAGTTTCAAAGATCGTAAGAAACACATAGTCGTAGCTAAGTACAATGGATAAAGGAGTAATGGAGCAACACGATTTATCAAGTCAATATTTTTCATTTCTATTTTACGCAACTTGTTATAATTTTACCCTAAGGTACTGCAACTGCAAGAAGCTTTCCTCCGCTATGTGTGCATTGAAATGACGTGCCAAGCTTGACGGTGCGACAGTATCGTCTCGTTGAAATAAGCGAAGATTTTGCTTGTTGGCGCACGCCTTTAGCTAGGATAAGTTCATGACATGTTAAGTGGCGTTTCACCTTTGACACGTAAGAACACGTTCAGGCATCCAAGGTCAGGTTCATAAATATGTCCGCAAGATGGCCCGATTCCGACGCCGTAGCCTTTTTATCGTCACACCAGGAGGTTAGATGGTATTAAACCTCCTTGCCGTAACATTGATGCTCGAATTTCTTCCTATCTCGTTCCCATAGAGCGTGACAGGAAAATATGAATGTACTAAACTGTGCATGACCCAGTGGGTTAACATCACCATTTTCTTTGCTTCTCAAAGGAATATTCCAGCATATATCTCACGTACAAATATAGCACGTAGTACAGTTATATATCCCGTACCACCTTTGCACTTAGCGTGAGCGTTTGTGAAGACGAGTTAAGGCGCAACTCCCCCCCCCCTCTCCATTGCTATAGCCTCATTAAATATTTAACGCTCAATTCCTTCCCATCTTAGAGTAAAGATTCTGTGTACGGTGTCATGCAAACACGAAATCACTTAAAACGATCAGAGTTCTAGTATTATAAAGATTTATAAGGAAACAAGAGTTCCCGCGTTGTCAAAAGTAACCGCGAGGAATTTTGCTCCGTTGCTCTTTGTTTCAACTGCTGAAATGTGGCAGTCGTTGCAGTGTCTTTAACACAACCTATTCTATACGCTCTTTTAGCATGCCCTAGTTCTTGTAAGTTCTGTGCCTCATTTAAAACTATTCTAACCTAACGTGCCGGACCGATCTGACCTAACCCGATAGACCTAACCTAACATGACGGCAGTCTTTAGCAGAATCGCTGCAGAGAGCCGGCGTTTCAAATTGTGTCTATAAGCTGTCATATACATTCTATGAATATATATATGATGCAGTCATATATATATATATATGACGCAGTCAGGGGCAAGTTCCGTTTCCCCATTGACCCGCACGAAGACGTTCGGGCAGCCAAGCTCATGTCCACATATAATATCATGTTCACAAGTTTTCCCGATTGCGACCCCCCCCCCCCTCAATCACAGAGACCGCACATTTAATTCTTGTTGATCTAATCTATTCCTGTCTTAGTTCTTCAGTGCGTTACACTACACAAATAAATAAATATATATTATATTATAAGCTTTATTCGTATTGTAGATAAATTATTATATAACCCTGAATTCGGAAAGACAAGAAGCCCTACAAATTTGTATGAAAATTTGACGGGCAATAAAACTCATCAACGAGCAGAATCGACACTGAACGAACCGGCTGAAGCCTATAAGTGTAGTATAGAGCCGCAAAGTAATCCGCTTCAGCAAGATGTGAGCCTATAGAGTCGACGCATCGCCAGCGTAGTCACAAGTAAACAGTGTAGACGTAAACCATCGAACATAAACGTTTCCCGGAATTCAATTAGCTCTAACTTTGTGGCTGGTGTTCATCTTTTCTAAACGACCCATTCCGCCCGCACTGGCTAAGGGCCAGCAGGTCGGGCAAATAACTTCGAACGACACCCACGGAGTGGCTGTAACGGAACGTTTCGTCTCATTCGGCATCGAGACGTCATACAGTGCGTACCGAACGTAAAGAGCTCGCCCAGGCAACGAATTCTGACTCGACCTTTGTTCCCAATATACCTCGTGTAAACCTTCATACGCGATACCAGTGTTTGTGATGTGAATTGTTAATGACATTGGCGAGTTAAAGCACAAGTGGGATATCAACCCGAGTGGAAACAGGCGACAGACCGATCGTTGCCCCGCGTGGAGCTCTACAAAGGCGGGAAACCTAACCAGGCGCCGGACCTAATAGGCACGTGCGCAGCCGTCTCAAGCAATCCAGACTACGGTGCTTCTTCAACGCTTATAGACGATTCTATCGAACAACAAAATGGCAATGGTAAGTACACATTGAGTATTAATTGAGAGGCATTTTAATAACCGTAGTTGTTATTGTAATTACGTACCGAATACATCGATTGTTGAAATATTTGCAAAACTAATATAACCAAAACATATAATAAAAAGAGATCATTACATGACTGCAAGTTACGTTGATACTTTGCGTTAAGGTGATAAAGTAGCAATCATCAGCTTCCGGGCAGGTATTGAGATTGTACTAATCATCGAGTCTAGGACAATTACCCCCGGGGACAATCACCCCTTGGACAATTATGCCGTTCAGTCAGTGCCTGTCACAGCGTGCTTAGGAATGGGATTCTGTAATATAAATATGCAATATAGAAAATGGTCAAAGTTTACAAAAGGGGCTTCTGTGTTTTGGCTATTTCCAAAGAAATTTCTAGTGGAATTTTGATCTAGAGATGTTTATAATCATTTAGAGGATCTGAAAACCATTTTTTAGGTTTTTATCATTTTTGATCAGTTTATATAGGTTATAGGTTAGACATGTTTCGAGCCATGTTTAAAGGTGTGGAGAATAATTTCTGAGGTTAGATTAGGATAGCTAAATTAACCCCAGAAATGATTTTTCACACTTTTAAATACACTCTAGTCAAAAACATGTCTATCTCACCTATCTATATAAACGAAGCAAAACAAAATAAAAAATGAAAAGCTCAGAAATGGTTTTCCGCGCCTCTATAAATGATTATAAACATCCCTCGATCAAAATTCCATGGGGAAATTTCATTGAAAATAGCCAAAACGCAAAAGCCCCTTTTATAAACATTGACTTGAAAACTGATCATTCATAAATCACTGAGTCGTTGAAAAGCTTACATGAATGAAAAATAAAGTAACGTAGCCTTGCCCAACTAGGCAGCTTGGCTCTAAATTAGTAACTGTACCTCACTTTCCAGCAACTTCATTTTTTGCTGCGTATGAAGAGTTGTGGGTGGGACGTATATACTGATAATTGGGGTGTAAATCACTGATAATTGGGGCGTAAATCACTGATAATACAGGTATGCCTTAGTAAGCGAAGGGGTACATATGTATACAGGGGATGTTGCCCAAGGGGTAATTGTCCTAAGAGGTAGTTGTCCGAGGGGAGGGGGGGTAAATCTGTCCACAGAAGCGTCCTGTAACGACTAACAGTAGGGCAAGCAGCACACGCTTCAGCATCCAGTGATACAATTCATTGCACTGCTACTTACAGTTACGCAAATGTAGTTTTTTCCATATATTTCATGAAAAATCGAAAGGGAGCAATACAGGAAATGCACAAAAAAATCATGTGCATGCATGTATGATATATATATATATATATATATATATATATATATATATATATATAATATATATATATATATATATATATATATATATATGTACATTATACATATATAGACAACACGCAATGCAATAAACACAGTTGTTTGCTTATACGTTTATATACTTATATATTTCGTGTCATGCTCATAACGAAATAACCGAAAAATACGCCAAGTTGCAGATTTTGTAATTAAGTTGTGCTTTGTTGGAGATCGACATGCAAAAAAGTTGACAAAGTTGTCAAAGATGACCAGAGTTGGAATTTTTCCATCTTTTAATTGAATGCGCTTCTTGCTCAGCCAACGTTAAAATCCATACAATGAAAATATTTAGAGCTTCTCTTTGCGCTGCCATGGAGTCTGATTTACATTACTTTCTCCATTAACGGAAAGTATATTTGCTCTGAGTATACGACGGGCAGATTGAGTAAATGATGAACGAAGCTCAGGAGAAGTGATGTTTGAATGCGCAGTAGCGCAGCAATTATTTTTTCTTTCACCTTGCGTTATTTGTGGAACATATATAATGATTAATTTTACTTGTCATCATATAGGCTATACATTTTGCGCAGGGTCCAAGAACATATACAAAGTTCTCTAGGGGTGCAAGGCATAGAAAGCGCTGGGAACAATTACTCTAGATGATATGCTATATGTCTCAGCCAGGAATAATTACATTTCCAGTGCTGAGAGATATACATAGCAAGTAATGAGTGCTATGTGAGGCATAAACGCAACCAAATTAAGGTGTTCGGTTGTCTATTTTATGTTACAATAGCAAAGCGTATCTCTGTGTGCATCAATACCAGGCACATATGCCATGCATGAGAATATGCTCTGGGTAAGCATTATTACGTATTTGCAAGAATGTGAAAAATTTTAAGATATACAGTACCTTGACTATGCAAATATTTTTGATTCTGTTGATGAAATCCATTCACCTCTTTTTCCTTGTAGCATGCAATTCGAGGGAAAAAGATTCTCCTCAAAATTTTCCCGTTTTCTTTTTCAATTGATAGTAAAGTAATTGACGAAAGTTTTTCATTGGTCGATCATCTCAGTTTAATCTTTAATTCTCCATAATAGTTAGAGTGACAATATTAAATTTATTATAGCTTTTTCAGTTTCGAGAAACTTTTCTTCGAAGTGGTGTTCGAAAATCCCACTTGACAAGGTATCAGCCAGTTTACCTCGCAGTAGCTGGGCATCGTAAATTACACTGAAATCATTTTCTAAATAATCCTTCTTTCACCCATACGCTTGCACTAACTGCAATAACTAGGAAGCAGAACAACCAAAAAACATTTGTGGAAGCACAACCGCACAACCATTCTTTCTTGTTGAAGCAAGCACTATGGCAAGTGATGATAATAACTTTCATTCACTTCTTTTCGTTTGGATGAATCTGTTCGGGAACTGACGTGACATTTTGTAGATCTCGTTTCTGTTCATTAAAAGCTAGCTGTGAAAATATCGTCAGTTAGACACTATCCAATTGACAGTATACAGAAATAAACTGAAGCTAATCAGAACTCTTAAACTAAACTTGTAAGCGAGGCGGAATCGCACACCCTCATATCCCTAAAGCAGTGGGTACTGAGGGTACTGAGGTACTGAATTCCTCAAGCTCCATACATGCATTCATCGAACCCTTCGTAGCGTTGGAAAAATAAAGATTTTTTTTTAATTCGAAGCATATGTATGTGACTATATACTGCATTAGTGCATAATCTGTACCATGCACCATTTGCTCACCAAACCGATGAACCCCTGGAACTGACTCACCGAACCCCTGGGATGCGGTCAAACCCAGGTTAAGAACCGCTGTCCTGAAGGCAAATCGAATTCTGCCTCTGCCGCCTCTGTCCATCAGCCCCTCGCGCCACATTATTGTATCAGTAGCTGTGTATGTAATACAAAGATCGAGACACAAATTTATGCCTACCTTACTCACAAAAATTTAATAATTTGCGTTTTCTGTATCATAATTTTACAAAATAATCACCATAATTATGTTGCACATGAAGGATAACAGCTAGCCTCTTTTGTGCAGTGAAGGCACTCATTGCCTCGCCTACCCTGAAGGCACGTGCCTGCTATAGTGCTACATAAATGAAGTCGATTCGTTGATAATTTCCGTTTTATATTTGGCTTAACTTAGAGTGCTGTGCTAATTAATTCAGATAGTGATGAAATAATACAATTATATGCCAAATCTATATTTATTTAAAAAGTCCATGGTATGAGAGTTGATATATTTAATAGGAGGTATGACCTCCTCCTGATTTTAGAAGCTTTTGCGCTCGATTTAGGAGAGATCCGACCAAAGCCTTATTAACAGCTCTATAATGCATGGTCGAACCGTCTGAAGTCTGGAACTTCGTTTTATTATAGCCCATAGATTTGTACTGGAATTATATGAGGAGAAGTTCCAGGACAGTCTAAACCGTTAGTCCACTTTCTTCAACGAATGCGAGCGTTTTGTGTGAAGGATGGCATATGGAGCGAAATCCTNCCTTGAAAAGCGGACATAACTGCGCAGCCGTTGCGCAATTACTGCGGAGTTCGCGGGTGTATGTACGGCTTAAAATTGCGCAGCGCCGCTGGAATGACTGCTGAAATTTTTAATAGGGTATAGTGCTATATAAATGAAGTTGATTCGTGGATAATTTCCGTTCTATGATATTTCGCTCAACTTAGAGTGCTGTTCAAATTAATTCAGATAGTGATGATATAATATATGTAAAATTTATGTTTATATAAAAAGTCCATGGTATGAGAGTTGATATATTTAATAGGAAGTATAACCTCCTCCTGATTTTAGAAGCTTTTGCACTCGATTTAGCAGAGATTCGACTAAAGCCTTATTAACGGCCCAACGGCGGTCCTTCCAACAGCTCTATAATGCAGGGTCGAACCGTCTGCTTTCTGCAGCCTCCGTTTTATAATAGCCCATGGATTTTGTACTGGAATTATATGAGGAGAATTTCCAGGACAGTCTAAACCGTTAGTCCACTTTCTTCAACGAATGCGAGCGTTTTGTGTGAAGGATGGCATATGGAGCGAAATGCTGCTCAAAATGTCGTTTCCATCAGGAAAGTCCCTTTTTTATCACAGAAAGCCAGCGAGCCTGCAAATTGCCTTGAATTTATCGCTGTTCATCACTGATTCATACAAGGCAATTTTTCAGACTCACTTGCTTCCTATGATGAAAAGAAACTTTCCTGATAGAGATGGTATTTTTCAGTAGGATTTCGCCCCATGCCCTCCTTCAGGCAAACTGCTCTAATTCTTTGAAGAAAGTGGACTATCGGTTCAGACTGGCCTGGAATTCTACTTACATAATTCCAATACAAAATCTATGGGCTATAGTCTAATGTAGGCTCAAGAAAGAAGGCTGATCGACCATGCAGCAGCTGATTAGTGCTGCTGATAAGGTCTGCTGCCATGATGAAGAGCGAGCAGAAATGAGTTCAACTTTGGTCGAAACTCTGCAAAATTTAGTGCAAATGCTGGTAACTCCGAGACGAGGTCATACCTCGAATTAAATATATGAACTCTCATACCATTAGCATGTTTTTTAAAGTAAATTTTAATTTGGGCAATTGGATTATTTCATCAATGGCGGAACTAATTTGCACAGCTCTGTATAATGTCAACCAAGTTGACATGAGTTCTTGGGCACATATCCAAACACTAAATGCAAACTTGTAAATTGAGCAGTCGCAGCGTGCGGATGAATGTCAGAGAAATCAACTTTCAGCACTTTTCAACTAAAAAACGGCTATACTTTTCTTACAACGCAAGACCACAAGCTGTAAAAGCTTAAAAAAAAAACAACTACGCTAATCTATATTACTCCATCCACCATATTTCCCTGGTCTCGCCCCGACTGATTTTCATCTCCTTAGATCTTCACAGATCGCTTGAACACGATCAAGTGAAAGACTGTATCAAAAGCAAGTTTGAATCGCAGCAATCCTTATTTTATTTAGATTCAATTAAAAAGTTAATTGACAAATGCAAAATAGGTCATTGAAAATAATTATGAGTATACGATTGATTTAAACTTGTCAATTTGATTTGCACAATACAATGCTGTGCAAATTAGCTCAGCCGTAGATGAAATAATCCAATTGCCAAATTAAAATTCATTTAAATAAACATGCCAATGGTATGAGAGTTTATGTATTTAATTCGAGGTATGACCTCGTCTCGGTTTTAGAAGCATCGAAAATTATTGATGAATTAACCTTAAATATACACAATGGACGTGTCTTAACCCTTTCTCTCGTAGCGATGTCATTATACAATATTTCAAATAGTGTTACACTTACGAGAAAAACAGATTAATTAATGAGAGAACAACTAGATTAAGAAGCAGCTCGCGGAACATTTTATCGAAACAGTTGTCACTCTATGCAACAAAAGCAAGCTATTGAAAGAGTTCACAGCCTCTTAGCCCTACTAACCATCATGGATGCTGGAACTATATATTCATATACTGGCACAGCAAAAAATGCAACTAGTATATTTCAATCAGTGTCGGCTGCCTGTCCCTGCTTCATTTGATGATACGGGTCTGAATCTCACATACTGGACATTACTGAAAAAGGGAAATCGGACTTCGCAGCAGCACATGCCGACAAGAATATATGAGAGCAGATTTGGGTGTATGTCCTGATCAGTAAGTACTACTTTCTCGAGCGATAGTGAGCACAAGATGCAGCTTAGGATGGGGCACAAGTAATAATTCCTTATGTCCGTTGTCGCTTCAGGAAATCGGGTAATACATTTACACAAACCTGCTGCACTCAAGTTTAACAAACAAGTCAATAGGGTACTGCAGCCATGAAAATGCTGCTCCATACCATGCAGCCTTGAACTACGGTACGCACTCGTCATAATTTGCATTCGTTTCATGTAGTTCTTGATTTAGGTTCGAAATTTTCCTTTCAAAAATGCAATTTAAGCTCAATACAATTCATTTAGTGCATAATTTTGGCAACATTATTACCTAATTTTTCAAAGCCCCGAGAATGAACTATAGGCTATATTTAATTTTTAAAAATTCTGTTTGTTTGTTTGTTTGTTCGTTTGTTTGTATTTCTTTATGCAGTAGAGCTGGGAAAAATCTGTTAGAAAGCGTTTACCGCATGCCCTCTTGCCCGGGATAGAAAGAAGCACCAACATATGCGTAGCTATAATAATTGTTAATCTGCCGAAACAGAAAGCTTAATTTAGCCTAGGAGTCGCTTCAGACGGTGACTGGACGTTTATGTTACTCGACATCGGGCGATACAGAAATCATTTCAAAATTCACCTCACTAATATGAATTAAATATTGAGTAATGACCAGTAGGTATAATTGCGAATTACAGTTCATTATCATACCATTATACCCATATATTGAATACAGTTGTGTTTTTAACCCTTATTGGTTGTCTGCGTAACATTGCAGAGAGTAAGTCGGACTACATTGATCTCAAATTACATTTTATGATATTTGATTTAAATCATACTTTAGATACAGTTCCTTATACAAAAAGCAGACGCATGAATTTATTACAGGACTACCTGCATAGTGGGAAGGTTCGGCCATTGGAAGAGAACAATATTGGGAGACAATTTGCACCATGCATGAACTGTATTATACCGTGTGTTTCAGAAAAAAGGTAATCTAAGTTTAATAATTTATTATTTGAATTCTGCTCTACTCATGCATATTTAGTAGCCATGGTAATAACATTTAGAACAAGAGCTTAAAATGAGACTAGTACACGCCTTTTTACCCTACCCGTTAGATGAATAACAGCTACATAAACTTATGTCATCGAAACTGCATTGGTGCACTTCATGATCCTTGTCACTGGTGTCCATTCACTGTTATTATGCTTTTGACTGGAGTGGCGATGAAGCTTGCTTCGCCATGAATGGGAAAGTGAACACCCACAACGGTTTGCATTATGCCCCAGCTGGGCACAATCCAGAATTCAATTTTGATCGGTGCATAAGCTGGGAAAAATCACAGTTTGGATTGGAATCTGCGGCAACGAATTACTCGATGAACCTTTATTCTTCGAGGCTAATGTGGATGGCCAAGCATATCTGTAGATGATCCAGTAAGTGGTCATTCCCTAGATGCACTTCAGGCGTCAGCAAAATGGCGTGTTCCGCCCTGTTTGGTGGACACAAGACGGGGCACCAGCTCACCGCGGCATCGCTGTCCGTCATCTTCTCAGAGCACTTTTCAAGGATCGTGTGGTAGCATTGCACCACCGTGTTGAATGGCCCCCCAGGTCACCTGACCTGACCCCCTGCGATTTCTTCTTGTGGGAGTATCTGAAAAACAAAGTTTACACCACAGTACCACCTGGAGGATTCGCTGGATCGAATTCGCAGAGAAGTGGATGATCTCAAGAAAAATCCAGACATGATCATGCGAGCAGTTCGTGACATGCGACGGCGATGTGAGCATTGCTTGCCTAGAGGAGGTGGCCATGTCTGATCGTTAGGCGCTTAAATGTTAGAGATTAAAAACAGTTGTACCTTCATCATGTTTGTATCAATGATTATTCGTATTAAATGTTTTTATCAATGATTAATCATATCGAAGTCCATATCAATGAAGTGCACCAATGCAGTTTCGATGACATAGGTTTTTGTAGCTGTTATTCATCTATCCGGTAGGGTAAAAAGGCGTGTACTAGTCTCATTTGAAAGCTCTTGTTCTAAATTTTATTACCATGGCTACTAAATATGTATGACTAGAGTACAATTCAAATAATAAATTAATAAACTTGGATTACCTTTCTTCTGAGACACACGGTAATAATATATTACATTGACGAAAAAAGAATTCCACCCGAAAAAAGTGTATGGTTTATTATTTATTAACATGGAACACTAATATTCTAGACTCTGATAACCTTTACTCATTACACAACGCTATAGTCCTGCTAAGGGAACGTTTGACTACACCACGTCTATCTACATACATACATACAGTAAGTGAGACGCCCAACACTTCTTTCTTTCACCACAAATGTTCTTTCCATACTAATCCTATTCCATTAGCCGTGGTCAGTGGCTGGAATACAACAATGACAATAGCGACCTTCTTCACCGATCTCCACTTCCCACGCGCCACAGATTAGCTTTTGTCACCAACACTGGTAGTCCATCAAGTGAAGTCAACCTTTTTATTACAGCTGCAGTTGGACGACCTTTTCGACCGCATGGTGCAGGTTCTAGGAATGAGCGGCAGCAGCCAGCCAAACGGTAGAGAAAAAAGAAGCACAACTAATACATAGAGGAAAGGGCTAAATGTATCTAATAATCTGGATTTCATAAATAAAAATTTTGCAAAACTATCATGGGCTAAAAAGTAATTATTTCAAGAATTATATTCTGATCTACAGGGTAATGTACGTGGGCGGTTGTCGAGTCTATACCTCCGCACGTGCGTAGCAAGTCTCCGTAAAATCTTCTGCTGGAGCAGAGAAATTGATATGGAAATGCAGTTATCTTCGTAAGTTTTTTAAGATGGTCCCAGTAAGAGGTGCAGCGTAAATACAACTGGACTCGATTTATGGTCGATATAATTCATGACTACACAACATCTAAGGAAGGAAACAGAACGAGTTTTGTTTTTCTAAATGCTACTGCATTTTGGTTCACCAGATTTATGACTGTACAGAGACTAACGACAGCAACGCTATAGCCCATTTTCCTTCTTAACTAGTTAGAGTCCTGCTTTACTTGGCTCATTTGAAAACCAAAATGTCTTAAGAGCACTCGCTACGTTTTATCTTGACCAGTTGAAAAAACAATTTACTAAATGACGTGTTTTCTTTTCTTTCCAGAACTTCCCTCCAATGGACACCCTGCCCCTCCCATCAGTGCTAAAGTTGGACGAGGTGTCCTGCTGCATCACAGGTCTGGTCTTATGCTACCCACAGTACAGCGATTCCCAAGTCGTGAAGGAGCTTTATGAAATAATATCGCGCTGTGAAGACTTCACTTACACCGCAACTCGCCAACAGACACGAGAAACCATGGCAACAGTGAGTGAAATCGTCACTTGGGCCATTAGACTGCTTTGGCTTGTAATTTTTCGCATGGAGGATTTAGGCTTCACCTGCGTAGGGAAAGAAGCCGAAATGAATAATTACTTGAGTTATATTATGGATCAGCTTAGAAATATGCGAAACGTCGTACATCGAGTGGAAGGAGAAACGGCAGACAATCTAACCCTCGGCGCAAGCATAGCCGAGGTGGAACAGACAATCATGAGACTAACTACGCAACATCCATACGAGAGGAAGCCGAAGCTGTCGGAACTGCAATCGCCACTTTGGACAAAAGTCAACGGCATGACGTTGGAAGAACTAGCGAACACCATCAAAGGTCAAGAGTGTCCGGTGTGCTTCAGAAGTCTTGAGACGGTCGACTACACGATTTCCGCCAGCTGTACGCACAGCGTGTGCAGCAACTGTGCGCCGAGGCTCTTCAACGTACCAAACAAGGCCGGCAGGTAAGGTGGTACATGCTGGGAGTCCAGCTACAGAACATTTAAAGACACATTTCTCTTCGCATGATATTTCTCTGCGTTAACATATTAACACAGTCAGCTACTTTTTGTTTTCACTTTTATAGATCGCAGCACATCATCAATAGACTATTGAAGCAATGTAGAACTCAACTGCCTTCTCTAACTCAAAATGTCAGAAGCAAGGGCAACAGTTCAATAATCGCAATTTTTGACTGTAGAGCAATTTCAAAAGACTTGCGTACGACATAGCAGCCTAAATCTAAACTTCTACTTTTATTCAACATTCATGACAGAACCACAATGAAAGACATTGTAGTAGAATTTCTAAACTTTCTAAAAAAGCTGAACCCATAAATGACAACTGCAATGGTTTTGAGGAAAAAATGCACGCATTGAAAAATTTTGCTTAGAACTCTGCTAAAACGTTCTACTGGTCTCATCAGTCCATGCACATGTTCGGTATCTCATTATTCAACTGTGTTCTATAAGCATTTTTATAAAATTAACAGATATTTGTGTATAGCATAGCTCCAGTTGCAGCAACCGATTCTTCGGTGTCTTCCCAAAATAGCTACCTCCGCCGAGGAGGTGATGTTTCCATCCTGCTCGTCTCTTTATCGGTCACCAATATAACTCCAAAATTTATGAACGGATTTCTACGAAATTTAAGGGATTGTTATAGGCATGTTGGAAGTAACAGATGACTAACTTTTGGTGAGAAATCGCTCAACAGTTTGTGTCTTTGCTTCTTCGCTTATTCCTCTCCTTTTTTATTATTAGTGCTATTACTCAATAAGTTAAGGACGGATTTTTATGAAATTTGCATGAGCTGTTAGATATATTATTTTATTACGAATAGAAACTGACCAAATTTTTGTGATGAGCTGTTTGTTCGTTGATTGTTTCAATGTTTGATTTATGTTTGTTAGCAAAATAAGTTAGGAACGGATCTTTATGGAATTTACTGGAATTGCTAGCAATGATAACAGAAATCAATGATCATACTTAGGTGTTGATCAGGCGCTGTGTATGAATGTTTGACTAACGTTTGTGAGCTACATAACTCAAAAAGTTATGAGCAAATATACAGAAAAAAATGCAGAAGCTGTTATTACTATACATAGGTACAAATGAATATGTTTTAGTGCTTATCAAAATAAGCTTATAGTCTCAGAACCAATTTGAACTTTTGGTTAACGTTGCCTAACTTGGTGGAGGTGAGCGCTCTCAGAGTCCTCTAGTTAAATATGGTCTATCTCTTGTTCAAACGATAGAAACGCTAACTTGCCTTGGGAAGAAATATGAGTAATTTCAATATTTCACTTCACCTGTGTTACCCAAGTGGATTTGAAACTAACATGACTATCCCCTCCATCCAACAGACGCTGCCCTCTGTGCAGAGCGCACGTTGCCGCCTACACGTTCGCCTCCAGAGTCGCGCATTTCAAATCTTCCACTAGCATAAGGAAAAATACTTGGAAGGCCGTGAACCACTTGAAGCAAAGAATGAAGACATCCAGAAGCTCGTCGTAACAGCGGCGCAGCGAATCAAGAAAACCGTCACAACTCACTCTGCCTTTGGAGTCTATAGAGCCGTTAACTGATTTGGTTACCTCAGAATATCGTAGAAAAGGTTCTAGACAGCTCTAAATTCTGTTAGAGCGCAATGTCAAAGATGGGTTAAGGGTGATGGTCTAATCAGTAATATTCGGTATACATACCGCTGTTTGAGAGTAGCTTGTGATACTGGAGAAATTCATGACCTGCTGCGAAGTGATCAAAGTTCATACTCTGTTCATACTTCTTGCCTTTTCTTCGCGCAACATCTTGTAGCTATGTAGTCAGTACGATTATGTATAACCCGGGCTACTTTCCCCGCACTAGTTTCTTTAATTGTCGACGTCAGTACGAGGCTGTGTTACCGTGCTGAATTATTATGGATCTCCAGAACACTAATATGTATTATTTCATAACACATTAAGCATCGTCGAGACGATGTATACCTGCATGTAAATAATACTACACATGCGTCACGTGTGTGTGCACACATAGGTTGATGTTGGAATAGGTAGGAGGTACATATGTATGTGCATTGTACATGTAATATTCGGTAATAATGTAGGAGAAATAATTAATGGAGTAAGCAGGAGATATATCCAAGCAATACCCGGGATTAATGTAGGAGAACTAAATTACTGGTGTAGGCAGGAGATATGTGCAAGCAAGATCCCGAAATAATGTAGCAGAACTAATATCATGTTTGCCAATGTTAATTTTTTCATTTCTCCTATTATATTTTAAATCAGCGAATGATCCTGAAACAAACAATTGGGTAACTGATAAGAATTGAAATCGATGCATGAGGCTACGAGCGTAATTTGATGTAACAAACAAATTATTTATGCTCATAATTCGATACATAAAGGCCGCAGAGCACGATGCACTCCTAGTTAAATAGCACCAAAACTAGAAACTTACCTAGTTCAATGAACACCGAGTTCAGGCACCTACGCTTAACCTACCTAGTTCAATGAACACCGAGTTCAGGCACCTACGCTTAACCTACCTAGTTCAATGAACACCGAGTTCAGGCACCTACGCTTAAGACGAAAAATATTTTTTTGGCGTGGATTCATGATGCGATAACTATCGGAACTTCCGGGCCAGAGCTGTGAGACTAGTAGTGGACTGGACAGCCCATAAGCTGACCAACATGGCAAGTGCAGTATGTGGAAAGCTAATAGCTATTTCTAACATTCCCGAATAGCTGCGTGACTAAGACGTCATAGCGTAGAATTTTTTGTAACAGACCATGCAAACCCTTCACGTGTGATAGAGAAGTCAACAATAGACCATGCAAACCCTTCACGTGTGATAGAGAAGTCAACAATAGACCATGCAAACCCTTCACGTGTGATAGAGA
>LQNS02276866.1:18940779-18956926 GCA_001587735.2 Parhyale hawaiensis
GTTGGTAGCATAAGACCAGACCTGTGATGCAGCAGGACACCTCATCCAACTTTAGCACTGATGGTAGGGGCAGGGTGTCCATTGGAGGAAAGTTCTGGAAAGAAAATAAAACACGTCATTTAGTAGATTGTTTTTTCAACTGGTCAAGATGAAACGTAGCGGGTGCTCTTAAGACATTTTGTTTTCCAAATGGGCCAAGTAAACCAGGTCTCTAACTATTCAAGAAGGTAAAAAGGCTATAGCGTTGCTGTCGTTAGTCTCTGTACAGACATGAACCTGGTAAAATAAAATGCAGTAGCATTTGGAAAAATAGAAATCGTGCTGTTGGCTTCCTTTATATGTTGTACAGTCATGAATTATATTGACCATAAATCGAGTCCAGTTGTAGCTACTGACACTGGACCGCTTACTGTGACCATCTTGAACTTGCGAAGGTAATTTCATTTCCATATCAATTCCTCTGCTCTAGCAGATTTTACAGACACTTGCTACCCGCGTATGCGGAGATATAGATATTAGATTAGATAGGCGGCAGTAGACGAACCAAGAGACACCGAAACTTACGCCCCGGCCCTCTTTGAGCTATTGCCATTATATTAGCAGGATATAAAGGATTGTGGAAAAGAGAAGAAAAAAAGAGAAGAATCTCTGTAAAAAAGACGATCATGAATGCACGAAAGCACGATCAATAGTCGCTAACATGCGGAGTCAAAGATGTCAGACTGTGTAGTTCGAGCGGAAGAGAGAAGACGACGGATTAAGGTAGCCTCGAAAGCTTTGGCCGTTAAGAGTGTGCGACTCCTGGAGGAGGAATTCTAAGCTGTGGGGGATGTCTCTCCCAATGTAGGTCAAGACGATGTTTAAACACGTTGATTGATTCATCCCTAACAACGTCGGAAGGGAGTCCATTCCAAATGCTGACTATGAAATACGGAAAGAACTGCTGAGTTAAGGTTGTTCTTCGAGCTTTATGCTTAAGTTTGACCGTTGTTTCGCAGGCGATCACTAAGGTCCCTTTCAAAGAGTCATGTTGTAGGTACGTCGTTGAAGCCATTCAAGTACTTGAATGTTTCTATTAGTTGCCCCCTGAGTCGTCTTTGCTCGAGAGAGATATCAGACCCAGTTCTTTTAGGCGACATTCATACGGCTTGTTTCTTAGCTGAGTTATCAATTCGTTGCTTTGCGTTGGACTCTTTCCATATTATCGATATCTTTACAGAGATGTGGAGACCACAATTGAACAGCAAATTCTAAGTGTGGCCGCACTAATGCCTTATAGAAGGGAATGATGATGTCCCTGGACTTGTATTCAAAATTTCTGGTGATGAATCCCAGTACTCTGCTTGCCATTTTCACACTCTTGTCAACTTGCTGACTGTGTTGTAGTTTGTAATAGTGCTTCGTAAGTCACGTTGTTGGGTGACAGGAGCCAATTCCGTCCCATTCATTTTCAATGGAATTGAAGGGTTCACGAGCCCTACGTGCATTACTGACCATTACTGAGCATTTATCAACTTGATAACCACCACATTACCCTGTAGATCAGGGTTAATTCATGTATTAATCCGTTTTTAGCCCTTGACAGTTCAACAAAATGTTTATTTATGAAATCCCGATAATTAGAAACATTGAGCCCTTTCCTCTATGTATTAGTTGCGCTCCCCTTTTCCCTACCGTTTTGGCTGGCTGCTGCCACTCATTCCTACAACCTGCACCATGCGGTCGAAAAGGTCGTCCAACTAGAGCTGCAATAGAAAGGTTGACTTCACTTGATGGACTACCAGTGCTGACGACAACAGCTAATCTGTGACGCGTGGGAAGTGGAGATCGGTGAAGAAGGTCGCTATTGTCATTGTCGTATTCCAGCCACTGACCAGGGCTAATGGAATAGGATTAGTACGGAAAGTACATTTGTGGTGAAAGAAAGAAGTGTTGGGCATCTCACTTACTGTATGTATGTAGATAGACGTGGTGTGGTCAACAGGTTCCCTTAGCAGGACTAGCGTTGTGTAATGCGTAAAGGTTATCAGAGTCTAGAATATTAGTGTTCCATGTTAATAAAAAATATGTTATTTTTGTGGAATTCTTTTGTCGTCAATATATACTGTAGTACTATATATGTGCAGTACATTGCAAATTGTCTCCCAATATTGTTCTCTTATTATTCTCTTCCGATGGCCGAACCTTCTCACTATGCAGGTAGTCCTCTAATAAATTATTGCATCTGCCTTTTATATGAGGAACTGCATCGAAAGTACGATTTAAATCAAATATCATACGATGTAATTTGAGATCAATGTAGCCCGACTCATTCCCTGCAATGTTACGTAGACAACCAATAAGGGTTAAAAACACAACTGTATTCAATATATGGATATAATGGTATGATAATGAACTGTAATTCGAAATTATACTTACTGGTCATCTCTCAGTGACAATATGTAATTGCTATTAGTGAGGTGAATTTCGAAATGATTACTGTATCGCCCGATGTCGAGTAACATAAACGTCCAGTCACCGTCTGAAGCGATTCTTAGGCTAAATTGAGCTTTCTGTTTCGGCAGATTAACAATTATTATAGCTACGTTGGTGCTTCTTTCTATCCTGGGCATGCGGTAAACGATTATAACCGATTTTCCCCAACTCTGCTGCTTAATGAAGTACAAACAAACCTTTTTTTAATTAAATATATAGTTCATTCTGATGCCTCTGAAAAATTAGATAATAGTGTTGCCAACATATAGGCTTCGAAACGAATTGTCCTGTGCTTATATTGAAATCTTGAAATGAAAATTTTGTACCCAAATTTAGAACTGCATGAAACGAATCCAACTTACGACGCGAGTACGAACTGCAGTTCAGGCTGGTATGGAGCAGCATTTTCATGGCTGTAGTACCCTATTGCCTTGACGGTTAAATTTAAGTTCATCAGGTTTGCGTAAATGTATAGCCCGATTTCCTGAATCCCCAACAGACATAAGGTATTGTTACTTTTGCCCCATCGTAAGCTGTATCTTGTGCTCACTACCGTTCGAGAAAGTAGTACTTACTGATCAGGACATACACCCAAATATGCTTTCATATATTCTCGTCGGCATGTGCTGCTGCGAAGTCCGATTCACATTTTCAGTAATGTCCAGTATGTGAGATTCAGATCCGTATCATCAAGTGAAGCAGGGACAGGCAGGGCCGACACTGATTGAAATATAGTAGTTGCATTTTTTGGTGAGCCAGTATATGAATATATAGTTCCAGCATTCATGATGGTTAGTACGGCTATGAATATATAGTTCCAGCATTCATGATGGTTAGTACGGCTATGAATATATAGTTCCAGCATTCATGATGGTTAGTACGGCTATGAATATATAGTTCCAGCATTCATGATGGTTAGTACGGCTAAAAGGCCATGAACTCTTTCGATAGTTTGATTTTGCTACATAGAGTGACAACTGTTTCGATACAATATTCTGTGAGCTGCTTCTTAATCTAGTTGTTCTCTCATGCATTGATCTGTTTTTCTCGTGGGTATAACAATATTTAAAATGTTGTACAATGGCCTCGCTGTGAGAGAAAGGGTTAAGACACGTCCATTGTGTATATAATAGGTTAATTAATCAATAATTTTTGATGCTTGTAAAACCGAGACGAGGTCATACCTCGAATTAAATATATAAACTCTCATACCATTGACATGTTTTTTAAGTAAATTTTAATTTGGGCAGTTGGATTATTTCATCATCGGCGGAACTAATTTGCACAGCTCTGTATAATGTCAACCAAATTGACATGCGTTCTTGGGCACATCCAAACAATAAATGCAAACTTGTATATTGAGCAGTCGCAGCGTGTGGATGAATGTCAGAGAAATCAACTTTCAGCACTTTTCAACTGAAAAACGGCCACATACTTTTCTTACAATGCAAGACCACAAGCTGTAAAAGTGCAAAAAAAAAAACAAACAACTCCGCTAATCTATATTACTCCATCCACCATATTTCCCTGGTCTCGCCCCGATTGATTTTCGTCTCTTTAGATCTTTACAGATCGCTTTTCAAGGCAAACAGTTTGCTGAACACGATCAAGTGAAAGACTGTACCGAAAGCAAGTTTGAACGGCAGTAGTTCTTATTTTATTTAGATTCCATCAAAAAGTTAATTGACAAATGCGAAATAGGTCATTGAAAATAATTATGAGTATACGATTGATTGAAACTCGTCAATTTGATTTGCACTATATACAGTGCTGTGCAAATTAGCTCGGTCGTTGATGGAATAATCCAATTGCCATATTAAAATTTACTTAAAAAACATGTCAATGATATGAGAGTTCATACATGTATTTAATACGAGGTATGACCTCGTCTCGGTTTTACAAGCATTTGCACTCCATTTAGCAGAGCTTCGACCAAAGTTGAACTCATTTCTGCTTGTTCTTCATCATGGTACCAGACTTCATCATGGTACCAGACTTCATTATGGTACCAGACTTCATTGTACCAGACTTCATTATGGTACCAGACTTCATCATGGTACCAGACTTCACCATGGTACCAGACTTCATCATGGTACCAGACTTCATCATGGTACCAGACTTCATCATGGTACCAGACTTCATCATGGTACCAGACTTCATCATGGTACCAGACTTCACCATGGTACCAGACTTCATCATGGTACCAGACTTCATCATGGTACCAGACTTCATTATGGTACCAGACTTCATCATGGTACCAGACTTCATTATGGTACCAGACTTCACCATGGTACCAGACTTCATTGTACCAGACTTCACCATGGTACCAGACTTCATTATGGTACCAGACTTCATCATGGTACCAGACTTCATCATGGAACCAGACTTCATCATGGTACCAGGCTTTATCAGCAGCACTAATCAGCTGCTGCATGGTTGAACCGCCTTCTTTCTGGAGCCTACGTTAGACTATAGCCCATAGATTTTGTAATGGAACTATGTCAGGAGAATTCCAGGCCCGTCTAACACCGTCAGTCCACTTTCTGCAAAGAATGTGAGTATTTTGCCTGAAGGATGGCATGGAGCGAAATCCTGCTGAGAAATGCCATTTCTATCAGGGAAGTTTCTTTTCATCATAGGAAGCAAGTGAGTCTGAAAAACTGCCTTGTATGAATCAGTGATGAACAGCGATAAATTCAAGGCAATTTGCTGACTCACATCCTTTCTGTGATAAAAAGGGACTTTCCTGATGGAAATGACATTTTCAGCAGGATTTCGCTTGACGCAAAATGCTCGCATTCTTTGAAGAAAGTGGACTAAGGGTTTAGACTGTCCTGGAAATTCTCCTGATATAATTCCAGTACAAAATCCATGGGCTATAATAAAACGTAGGCTCCAGACAGCAGACGGTTCGACCCTGCATTATAGAGCTGTTAATAAGGCTTTGGTCGAATCTCTGCTAAATCGAGTTCAAAAACTTCTCTAAAATCAGGAGGAGGTCAAACCTCCTATTAAATATATCAACTCTCATACCATGGACTATTTGAATAAACATAAATTTGGCATATAATTGTATTATATCATCACTATCTGAATTAATTTGAACAGCACTCTAAGTTGAGCTAAATATCATAAAACGGAAATTATATACGAATCGACTTAATTAATGCAGCAATATAGTAGGCACGTGCCTTCAGGGTAGGCGAGGCAATTTGTGGCTACACTGGACAAAAGAGGCTAGCTGTTATCCTTCATGTGCAACATAATTATGGTGATTATTTTGTAAAATTATGATACAGAAAAGGCAAATTATTCCATGTTTGTGAGTGAAGTAGGCATAAATTTGTGCCTCGATCTTTGTATTACATACACAGCTACTGATGCAATAATGTGCTGCGAGGGGCTGATGGACAGAGGCGGCAGAGGCAGAATTCGATATGCCTTCAGGACAGAGGTTATTAACCTGGGTTTGACCGCATCCCAGGGTTAACCAATTCGGTGAATCAGTTCCAGGGGTTCGGTGGATGGTGAGCTAATGATGCATGGAACAGATCATGCACTAATGCACTAAATAGTCATACACATATGCTTCGAATTAGAAAAAAACACCCTTTATTTTTCCAACTAGACAAAGGGTTCGATGAATGCATGTATGGAGCTTGTGGAATTCAGTACCTCCGAAAAGGTTATGGACCGCTGCTTTAGGGACATGGGGGTGTGTGATTCTGCCTCGCTTACAAGCTTTGTGTGAGATTTCTAACTAGCTTCAGCTTATTTCTGTATACTGTCAATTGGATAGCGTCTATCTGAAGATATTTACAAAGTATCCCGTCAGTTCCCGAACCGATTCATCCAAACGAAAAGAAATGAATGAAGGTTATTATCATCACTTGCCAGAGTGCTTGATTCAACAAGAAAGAATGGTTGTGCGATTGTGCTTCTACAAATGTATTTTGGTTGTTCTGTTTCGTAGTTATTGCAGTTAGTGCAAGCGTATGGGTGAAAGAAGGATTATTTAGAAAATGATTTCAGTGTAATTTACGATGCCCAGCTACTGCGAGGTAAATTGACTGAAACCTTGGCAAGTGGGATTTTCGAACACCACTTCGAACAAACGTTCCTCGAAACCGAAAAAGCTATACTTAAAATTATACTGTCGCTTTAACTATTATGGAGAATGATAAGTTAACTGAGATGATAGACTAATGAAAAACTTTCGTCAATTACTTTACTATCAATTGAAAAAGAAAACGGGAAAATTTTGAGGAGAATCTTTTTCCCTCGAATTGTATGCAACAAAGAAAAAGAGGTGAATAGATTTCATCAACAGAATCAAAAATATTTGCATGGTCAAGGTACTGTATATCTTAAAATTTTTCACATTCTTGCAAATACGTAATAATGCTTACCCAGAGCATATTCTCACGCATGGCATATGTGCCTGGTATTGATGCACACAGATATACGCTTTGCTATTGTAAAATAGACAACCAAACACCTTAATGTGGTTGCGTTTATGCCTCACATAGCACTCATTACTTGGTATGTATATCTCTCAGCACTGGAAATGTAATTATTCCTTGCTGAGGCATATAGGATATCATCTAGAGTAATTGTTCCCAGCGCTTTCTTTGCCTTGCACCCCTAGAGAACTTTGTGTATGTTCTTGGACCCTGCGCAAAATGTATAGCCTATATGATGACAAGTAAACCTAGAGCACTCTGAGAGCGCATACCTCCGCCAAGTGAGCCAACGGAAGCAAAAATTCAAATTGGCTCTGAAATCATAATTCTCTTTGCATAAACTGCAAAATCTAATCATTTGTGCCTTTTTATATTAATAACAGCTTGTTCAATTTTTTTGAAGATCCGTTCATTACTTTTTGAGTTATACTGTTAACAAACGTTATGACAAATATGAGTCAAACATACTAATGAACCAACCGATCTGCATCAAAATTTGATCATTTATGTCGTTTACTATTACTAACAACTCCTATGAATTTCATAAAGATCCATTCATTAGTTTTTGAGTTATTGTGCTAACAAGCATAAAATCAATAACGGTGACAAACGAACGAACAAACGGACCATTACCAAAATTTGGTCATCTACTCTTTGTTATATACCTAACAACTCATGTTAATTTCATCAAAATCCATCCATAACTTGTTGAGTTATGGCATCGAGAAAAATGAGGCAGACAAACAAACGGATGGACATATCTTCACCAAAAGCTAATCATCTGTTCCTCCTAACATACCTAACAATCCCTGTGAATTTCATCCAAATCAGTTCATACCTTTTTGAGTTATCCTGGTGACAGACAGTCAGATAAACACGACGAAAACATAACCTCCTTGGAGGAGGTAATTAATCATTATATATGTTCAACAAATAACGCAAGGTGAAAAAAAAATAATAATTGCTGCGCTACTGCGTATTCAAACATCACTTCCCCTGAGCTTCGTTCATCATTTACTCAATCTGCTCGTCGTATACTGAGAGCAAATATACTTTCCGTTAATGGAGAAAGTAATGTAAAACAGACTCCATGGCAGCGCAAAGAGAAGCTCTAAATATTTTCATGGTATGGATTTTAACGTTGGCTGAGCAAGAAGCGCATTCAATTAAAAGATGAAAAAATTCCAACTCTGGTCATCTTTAGCAACTTTGTCAACTTTTTGCTTGTCGATCTCCAACAAAGCACAACCTAATTACAAAATCTGCAACTTGGCGTATATTGCTGCTATTTCGTTATGAGCATGACACGAAATATACAAGTATATAAACGTATAAGCAAACAACTGTGTTTATTGCATTGCGTGATGTCTATATATGTACAATGTACTTGAATACATCTATACATAGACACATACATACATGGACATGATTTTTATTTTTTATGTTTCCTGTGTTGCTCGCTTTCGATTTTTCATGAAATGTACGGGAAAAACTACATTTGCGTAACTGTAAGTAGCAGTGCACTGAACTGTATCAGTGGATGCTGCAGCCTGTGTAGCCTGCGCTACTGTTTGCCGTTACAGGACGCTTCTGTGGACAGATTTATCCCCCCTCGGACAATTACCCCCTTGGGCAACATCCCCTGTATACATATGTACCCCTTCGCTTACTAAGGCATCTATGTATTATCAGTGATATACGTCCCACCCACAACTCTTCATAGGCAGCAAAAAATTAAGTTGCTGGAAAGTGAGGTACAATTACTAATTTAGAGCCAAGCTGCCTAGTTAGGCTAGGCTACGTTACTTAATTTATCATATCATATAAACTTTTCAACGACACAGTGATTTATGAATGATCATTTTTTAGGTCAATGTTTATAAAGGGTATTTCCAAATTTCTAATGGAATTTTGATCTATGGATCTTTATAATCATTTTTAGAGGCACGGAAAACCATTTCTGAGTTTTTTATTTTGTTTTGCTTTGTTTATATAGATAGGTAGTATGGACATGTTTTTAACTACAGTGTATTTGAAGGTGTGTAAAATTATTTCTGAGGTTAATTCAGCTAACCTAACCTCAGAAATGATTCTTCACACCTTTAACACCCTTAAATATGATTCAAAACATGTCTAACCTATATAAACTGAACCAAAATATTTAAAAGCCTCAGAAATGGTTTTCCACTCCTCTAAATATGATTAGAAACATCCCCAGATCAAAATTCAATCAGAAATTTATTTGGAAATAGCCAAAACACAGAAGCCTCTTTCGTAAGCTTTGACCATTTTCTATATTGTATATTTATATTACAGAATCGCATTCCTAAGCGTGCTGTGTAAGGTACTGACTGAACGGCATAATTGTCCAAGGGGTAATTGTCCTAGACTCGATGTTTAGTACAATCACAATACCTATCCGGAAGCTCATGATTTCTACTTTATAACCTAAACCCAAAGTATCAATGCAACTTGCAGTCATGTAATGATCTCTCTATAATATATATTTTGGTTATATTAGTTTTGCAAATTTTTCTACGTTCAATGCATTCGGTACGTAATTGCAATAGCAACAACTGTTATTTAAATGCCTTTCAATTAATACTCAGTGGGTAACTTACCGTTGCCATTTTGTTGTTCGATAGAATCGTCTATAAAGCGTTGAAGAAGCACCGTAGTCTGGATTGCTTGAGACGGCTGCGCACGTGCCTATTATGTCAGGCGCCTGGTTAGGTTTGCCGCCTTTGTAGAGCTCCACGCGGGGCAACGATCGGTCTGTCGCCTGTTTCCACTCGGGTTGATATCCCACTTGTGTTTTAACTCACCAATGGTATTAACAATTCACATCACAAACACTGGTATCGCGTATGAAGGTTTACACGAGGTATATTGGGAACAAAGGTCGAGTCAGAATTGGTTGTCTGGACGAGCTCTTTACGTTCGGTACGCACACTGTGAAGTCTAGATGCCGAATGAGACGAAACGTTCCGTTACAGCCACTCCGTGGGTGTCATTCGAAGTTGCTTCTCCGACCTGCTGAGCCTTAGCCAGCGCGGAATGGGTCGGTTAGAAAAGATGAACACCAACCACAAAGTTAGAGCTATTTGAAATCCAGGGAACGTTCGATGGTTTACGTCGACAATGTTTACTTGTGAATACGCTGGTGATGCGCTTTTTTCAAGTCTCTAGGCTCACATCTTGCTGAAGCGGATTACTTTGCGGTTCTATACTACACTTATAGGCTTCAGCCGAACGTTCTTTTAGTGTCGATTCTGATCGTTGATGAGTTTTATTGTCCGTCAAATTTTGATATAAATTTGTAGGGCTTCTTGTCTTTCCGACATCAGTGTTATATAATAATTCCCGTCGTAAGTTTATATATCTACAATACGAATAAGTTTATAATATATTATAATTGTATCTGTGTCGTGTAACGCACTTAAGAAAATTAATAAGACAGGAATAAATTAGATCAACAAGAATTAAATGTTCGGTCTCTGTGATTGAGGGGGGCGGGGGGTCGCAGTCGTGAAATCTTGGGAACATGATATTATATATGAACATGAGCTTGGCTGCCCGAACGCTTTCGTGCGGGTCAAAGGTGACACGGGACTTGTCCCTGACTGCGTCATATATATATTCATAGAATGTATATGACAGCTTACAGACACAATTTGAAACGCCGGCTCTCTGTAGTGAGTCTGCTAAGGACTGCCGGGCATGTAAGGTTAGGTCTGTCGGGTTAGGTTAGATGGGTCCGGCACTTTAGGTTAGAACAGTGCTAAATGAGGCACAGAACTTACAAGAACTAGGGCGTGCTAAAAGAGCGTATAGTGGCACAGTACTCCTAAGAACTAGGGAATACTAAAAGAACGTATAGTGGCACAGTACTCCTAAGAACTAGGGAATACTAAAAGAACGTATAGTGGCACAGTACTCCTAAGAACTAGGGCATACTAAAAGAGCGTATAGTGGCACAGTACTCCTAAGAACTAGGGAATACTAAAAGAACGTATAGTGGCACAGTACTCTCAAGAACTAGGGCATGCTAAAAGAGCGTATAGAATACGTTGTGTTAAAGACACTGCAACGACTGTCACCTTCAGCAGTTGAAACAAAGAGCAACGGAACAAAATTCCCCGCGGTTACTTTTGATAACGCGGGAACTCTAGTTTCTTTGTAAATCTTTATATTACTAGAACTCTGATGGCTTTGAGTGATTTCGTGTTTGTATGACACCGTGCACAGAATTTTTACTCTAAGATGGGAAGGAATTCGAGCGTTAAATATTTAATGAGGCTATAGCAATGGAGAGGGGGGGGGGGGTTGCGCCTGAACTCGTCTTCACAAACGCTCACGCTAAATACAAAGGTGGTACGGGATATATAACTGTACTACGTGCTATTTTTGTACATGAGATACATGCTGGAATATTCCTTTGAGAAGCAACGAGAATGGTGATGGTAACCCACTGGGTCACGCACAGTTTAGTATCTCCATATTTCCCTGTCACGCTCTATGGGAATGAGACAGGAAGAAATTCGAGCATCAATATGACGGCAAGGAGGTTTAATACCATCTAACCTCCTGGTGTGACGATAACCAGGCTGCGGCGTCGGTATCGGGCCATCTTGCGGACATATTTATGAACCTGACCTTGGATGCCTGAACGCGTTCATACCTGTCACATGTGAAACACCACCTAACATGTCATGAACTTATCCTAGCTAAAGGAGGGCGCCAACAAATGAAATCTTCGCTTATTTCAACGAGACAATATTGTCGCACCGTCAAGCTTGGCACGTCATTTCAATGCACACATAGCGGAGGAAAGCTTCTTGCAGTTGCAATACCTTAGGGTAAAATTATTACGAGTTGCATAGAATAGAAATAGAAAAATATCGACTTCATAAATTGTATTGCTCCATTACTCCTTTATCCATTGTACTTAACAACGACTATGTGTTTCATACGATCTTGAAGCTTATAGAAATTAGTTTGAAAAACACTTTTCTGCTGGTTACCATCGATATAACCTAGATATCAATTCTTTTGATAGTTTTAACATTGCAGATGAAATCGCAACCATGAAATGTAAAGTTCTAAGAAAAACGCAGGCCATTCGTACCGAAGTAGTGAATAGAAAACCGAGAAACTGTACGGCAACTTACTTTGAATTGCTTGAACGCTACGAAGAAGATTGACGTAGCCCCAGACTGACGAATTCGCTCTCTAGGCAACTTTTGCAGCGAGTCTGCCAAGCATAAGTTGGCAATTGGCACTCTGGGTAACTTTTGCTTCTCGTCTATATTGGGCTGCAACTTACAACGGCGGCCACTTTTGTAGCGATTGTGCCTATGACTGGCAGGTTTAGTCTGCTTGGGCTAGATCCGACACTTTAGGTTCGAATAGGTAGTGTTAGACCAGGTACGTTTAGGAACTAAGACAGGTTAGGAGAGCGTAGAATAGGTTCTGTCAACAACTGCAACCATCGTCACCAAATCGCCGTCGTAATGGCCGCCGAACTGTAAGTCCGGTGCTTGCAGACTTGAATTTTCCTCTCAGAAGTCCATTGAAACGTTCAGAACCGAAGAAGACGTGGGTTTTAATGGAATACTAATTTACTGCCGGTGTATTGAGTGAGTGGGCCACTATAGTTCCTTACTATTTGAGTAAGTAGGCCAGTCACTTCGCTAACTTAAATTTCTACTTCGGCGGTCCCGCTGCAGTGTCTACATCGTACGGCATCTGAATGTCACGTTCATACTCTATACGCCACTGCAACTGTAAACTAAGTCAGAAATAAGAGGTAGACTTAAAGCTTGACCATCTCTGCTTGTCATACCGTACAAACTGCAGCAAACTTCACATATTTTAGAAATTCATTTTAGTGGTAGAGCCTATGCATACCGAAGCCTAGTTCGCGGCTCCGTAATCTGATGCGCAACTGTGTGGAGGTGCGCGTTGTGCGTTGGTGTGCACCCGCCATTAGAGTTGCAGATGATAAGGTCCAGTGGAAAATGGCGGTGTACCGTGTGTACATAAGCAGCGTAATAGGTCTTATTTTGCTTCTGGCTGAATATTATCATGAATATGGTTTATTTCACTTCCCGGCGTACCGTCTTGTTGAATGTGGCTGATTTCACTAGCTCTGAGCTGTATCATTATCTATAGCTTATATCACTTCTTGGTATATCATTATCCTATGCACGCATACTTCGATTCTTGTCACATCATTATGCTATATAATGTTATGTTTAGCTCACTACACTTTCTGATATAACATTGTGCCTGTTAGTAACTTCACTCCCTGTCGTAAAAGCATGCTGTGTATGGTGTGAGCCATTTTTCTCTTCAGTATACCATTATCTATAGCTTACATCATTTCGTATGGTATACACCGTTATATGAGTACTAGTGTGCGCGCGCTGTCATAAAATGACACCGAAGAATTTATGCTGACCCTGCTTCATAAACTATGCTTTCCTTCAAGTGTCCCGAGCCGTCATTATAAATGACGGCAGTAAGTTAGCCCTCCAGGCAAACCTCCGCTGTCGCCCGTGCTTGTTACTGTTCAGAAGACTTCTTAAATGAAAATTCAGCATTATGGTGAAAAAATTGGATACGTATGTTATGAGGCGTAGTGAAGTGACATCACCCGTAGCACCATTGAAAAATGAACATGTTCAGACACGGTCATGCAGGCAGACTCAGGTCCCTCAGCTGGAGCGCCCAAGTGCGACCCCCGTATCCAACATACCGTCACCGGCACCTGAATTTTTGCCTATCTAATTTGTTAAAGCGTGGCAGAAGATGGAAAAAATAAATACAAATCGGTCTATATTCTACTGTAGATTTATTTACATGTTTCGCGTCACGCTCTTAAAGAAATAGATGGGCGAAAAATAGGCCAGGTTGTAGATCTTGTAATTAAGTAGCTTTTTCACAGAGATCGAGGACCGGTTTGCAGAAGTAGAATCCTTATCCCTTTGTTTGTGGATACATTTCTTGCTGAAAACAACTCCTGACAGTGAAACTCTCGAGATACTAGAATGCCCGCGCCGTCAAAAATGACAGCAATTCATTTGTGATGACCCGTCGTCATTGTTCATACTTCCGTAACTAATATCTTTTTCGAGAATCTGCTGCAAAGGCCAACTAAAATTGTGATAAGAGATGAGTGTTCGGTGTCAAATCATGTAGCTTCTGCAGCATGGTGCCTAGCGATCGGGACTTCTAAAATTCCCGAGTTTTTCCTGATTTTTCTTAAATCTCCCTGAGTGTCAAATTATCCATTTTCCTCTCGAAGAATGTGATTACCAACGGGTTATGAGCTGGATGGGACTGGAAATGTTACAAATCGCCCTCACGGTATTAGGATTTGCCGCTAAATAGAGCTACACAGTCATCCACTTCTCCCCGGCACTGCAGAACAAATATTAATAATCCTCATAGGGCTCAGGCTCTGGGAGAGCGAAACATTCAGAAAGATAACCCCACAAAATGAACGCCATCCACCGCCCTGCAGAAATTCCTCGAGTATTTTGATTCCTGGTCCCTTTTTTCCTGAGTTTTCCCTGTTTTTTCTGGGTGATTTTTTCCCTGAGTTTTCCCTGTTTTCCAGACTGTTAGACACCCAGAATTAGTAGCACAGTCGTCCCAAACCTTAGAAGAGGCGCAAAATACTTTTACATTAGCAAGCAGCAAGCATGACTGAATTAAAATACTTAGTTCCCCGTATCGTATCCATGATACAGACCGATGAGCCTTCAGTGCATCTGCTTTTTCTCTTAAAACTCGACTTGAAGAGAAAATTCTTTGTCAATAGATGATAGAAAGCAGAAAGAAATGTGTCTGCTGCCCTGTGAAAAATCATGTCGCCTCTGCTCTATGGATCAGCTACGGTACTGATATTCTACGCCGTGAACTGAGAACAAACATACAGTACAGTATGCTTCGATTTATGGAGAAAGTGCTAAACATCGGATGCCATATAACCGCACTAAGAGAAGCTGAAAATATCTCCATAGTTTCACTGTCAAGAATTATTTCAAGCAAAAAATACATCCAGATACAAAGATATAAGGATTCCACTTTTGCCACCTGGTCATCGATCTCCGAGAAAAGAGCTACTTAATTACAAAATCTACAACCTGGCCTATTTTTCGCCTATTTCGATAAGAGCGTGACACGAAACCTATAAATAAATAAAAAAATATATAAATATAAAAACACACGACGGTCGCTCTTAGCTTTAGATAGATTGAATGGAACACAACGAAGGAAAACGAAAGACTTTCCTTTCATGAGAACAGAACCGAGAGAAAAGATGGAACCAACGATGGCTTCGTTGAAGTAAGTGCTTTCTGCCGTCAAAGATTAAAGGTTCCCGCAGCTAGTAAACTTAATCAAATAATTATTTCGCAAACTTCGAACCTGCCAGTGGGGCCTGTTTAACAAGGGGCGTCTCTTTCAAATATCTCGTTTTGCCACAAGCTAGTCGTGTGATTCCTTTCATTTTCCAGGGTCTCCTGTTTATCATAACGTGTAGTAAAAGCATTAAAGTCAACCATTTAGCGTCAGTATTTCTGCCGGAAGGCTAGTTCCTATTGGTGCGTTCTGTGTCTCAAATTGTAGTCAGTAAGCCACTATTAACAGGGAAGCAATGCGCATAAAGCATCTCAAAAAATAAAAAAAAAAAACGTTAAGAATACAGAAAAAAGAAGCACTTGTGCGGGAGGCCCCTTTCTTCTCACGGGCTCAGGTAGGAGTACCGTTTGATAGGTCACTTGCAACATTCGGCGGCCCACCTCAGGGAGCAGAAAGAGATGCAAAGAAGATCTACTTAATGCAGCAAACTTTCCTCATCTGTATGACCTGTGGTCAGATTCAACGTTCCGTGCCGAAAAGGCTCTTGGAACAGCCATTAGGGCATGAGGCCCATGTATAGATATTCTCATAGGTCTTGGGTCCGCCGTAACATCCACCCCCCGCCCCTGAGGGACGTTAATAATTACCATGCAGGTGTTCTACGGCTAAAGAACAGACACTGTTAAATTAAAAAAAAAAAAGTCACCGTAAAGGAATTACGGGTGATCGCTGGTTAACCGTAGTACCTCTCAGAACAATGTAGTACCTACCATATCGAAACGGTAATTCATTTTCCACGGAGCTATCCATGTGTAACTAGTTTTTATTTTCCAGTCGTG
>LQNS02276866.1:19006313-19021065 GCA_001587735.2 Parhyale hawaiensis
ATGAAAAATGAATGCACAGCAGCAGCAGCAGCTATGCCACTCACAAATCACTGAAAATGTCTACCCCTCCCCCCGACCACTCAATAATATATGTACCCTTACCCATCTGGGTGGTGCGGGTGGTGTGTGTTCTCTGTTGCTCTGGTTCAATTTTCTTAACGATCCCCTCATGACCTTTTGAGTTATAGTGCTAACAAACGTTATGACAAACATAAGTCAAACATACAAACGATCAAACCGATCTGCACCAAAATTGATCATTTATGTCTTTTAACATTACTAACAACCCTTATGAATTTCATAAAGATCCATTAATTATTTATGGAGTTATTGTGCTAACAAGCATCAAATTAAAAGCAGTGACAAACGAACGAACGAAAAAACAGATCATTACTAAAATTTGGTCATATACTCTTTGTTATATACCTAACAACTCGTGTCAATTTCATCAAAATCCATCCACAACTTTTTGAGTTATGGCATCGAGAAAAATGAGGGAGATAAACAAACAAACAAACGGATGGACATATCTTTACCAAAAGTTAATCATCTGTTCCTCCTAACATACCTAACAATCCCTGTAAATTTCATCGAAATCGGCTCATAACTTTTTGAGTTATCTCGGTGACAGACAGACAAAGAGCCAAACAGACAAACTGATTTTAGCCTTTATTTTATTAGCAGGAATTATTTTCAATTTCCAGATTCTGCATGAACTTATGTAGAGTATGAATATTCGTTTGCTCCAGAATTAAATGAACACTGGATGCCTCTTTACTGATGCCCTGCACTAAGTAATAGTACGAAACACTGTCCTATATAATAGAGAAAAACGTGACTAAATTTTAAAAAGTTAATGTACACATTATTAACCCTTCATTGTGTACATTGGGCACAATGATAAATATTTGTCATGGTACCTTCTTGGTACTCCATATCCGCTTGACGTCTTGATCTAAAGGGGGGAAGTCAACGCTTGCGTCTAAATTAAGTTCCGGACCAGTAACAGCTGTCGAGATTAGCGCATCTCACTAGCACTGCTGCAGTCGTTGCATTACTAGCATGTTCAGTTTATGGCCCGGGAAGCCATATTGCGAGGTCTGAAACATGGCGCAGGGGCAGGTCTGAAACATGGCGCAGGCGCAGGTCTGAAACATGGCGCAGGGGCAGGTCTGAAACATGGCGCAGGGGCAGGTCTGAAACATGGCGCAGGTGCAGGTCTGAAACATGGCGCAGGGGCAGGTCTGAAACATGGCGCAGGCGCAAGTCTGAAACATGGCGCAGGCGCAGATCTGAAACATGGCGCAGCGGCAGGTCACAAATTGCTCGTTTGCGGCAACGGTGGCAAAGGTCATTCAAAAATTGAATTTTTTTCAGATTAGGCGAAAACAGTTTTACTATCGCCGTATTTTCTGAACTATCACATGAATAATGACCTTCTCAAGCGCCCACTTTTCCAGACTCAACTATGGCGTTATTATCATCAACAGAACTTGATGCGAGCTTTGTAATGACGGCAATAACTCAAAATACCCCATTCTTGAGTTATGTCACGAGTGATATATGGTGCAAATATTTCGTGAAGCTGGCATGCCTGCCTATTGTGCATGTTTATATTGGCGCCTCTTGGACCGAATGTGACAATTTCATTTTTTTATAAAAAATCTGAAAAGTGAATCTATAAATTAACTGCAGCCAGTCAGTAAAGGCATTAGCGAGTATGACTAATATGGTTCATTTGTTCAAATGCGCTTTGCTTCTGGATTTTAGAAGATATTTACATGGGTCAACCGCTGAAATCTTATCAATGTTGCTGAAGTTGTAACTCTTTACTCAAGATGTTCTGTGTCTAGTAGAGTCACTAATCTTTCGTCTCATTTGGGTGTTTCATAGGACCGCTTTCAAAAGCCTTTGGCGTGAACGGGCGCTATGGAATGCAACGTTGTAGTGAGAACTGTGACTGCAAGGAGGGCTTTGTTATTACTTTGCCTCCTGTATTTCCATTCACTGAACTTTGGGGAGGAAAATGCGATCCAGTTTTAATCGCATTTTTTGTTATATAAGTTACAGATTTATTTCGCCGTGCTGGTTACGCATTCGTCGTATTGACTCGACAAATATACATACATGTATTGTTCCTTTTACATCCTATCGCTGGCTCAGTGGTCCATGGCATCGACATTCAATATTCCAGCGCAGTGTTTACGAGTTGGAATCTTAGCACGACAAATAGGAATTGCTAGTGGAACACTTCGGCGTTGTGAGAGGCCTGCGGAAGTTCGAGAGATGCTTGAATTGACTCCTGTTACAGATCAATTTATTTTTCTGTGCATGTACAAGATAGTCAGAATAGGAAATTTTAGATGAAATAATGACCCCTTCATGATATAAGTGTTATATGAATCAATAAAGTATATTATTGTTTTTTTTGTGTGTTTTCATTCCATTGAATGTCACTATTGCCAGTGACAACGGTATTATATAATAGAATACATTTTTACTGTCGAGTTTTCGTTAACATTTAACAACATAATATTCTGGCCAGTGGGGACTTTTTTTAAAAAATCGAAAATAAACTGGGGTATATTTTAGTTTGTTTCTGAATGCTCTTTCAGATTAAAAAAAAAAAAGGTCGTAGTGATACTTGTAGTATCGGAAAAACTCGATGGCAAACTTTAAACGGGGAAAATAAAGCGCAAACTAGTTTTTGAAAATCCGAGTACGTTGGTATAAGTTATTTCATCTTTGTTGTCAATGACTTAGCCAGATCTTTCCAGCATGCTTTAGATGAGAATTCCAATAATTCAGATTTCATTGCTCCTCACATTCTTTTTCGCTTTATTTCAGCTTGGAGGCTGAAGTGGTATTTTTTCTAGAAAGATTGTTTTTATGCGGTCCCTTGAAATGTATTTTGGTATTTTGAGCTTAAACACAAATTTCTAACCACAGTGATATACTTTGAATCAGGTATTGGTTTCGCTTTTTGGAGGAAACTTCTTTGATAGATGTCTCTTCGCCACCCATTTTTTTTATGGTCCGCACCATGGTACGTACCAAAACAAAGCTTAGATTTAGCTTTTTTAGAAGATATTGTCACCAGATATTGTCACAATAACTTCACTGTGACTTCAGGGCAAAGGGACGCGATGCGGCTCCCGCACCCCGATCAGACACTCTATATTAGGCAATTATCAGATCTAATGCCGTGCCACTCATATGATAGTAGACAACGGATAGTTGCTTATGATTACCCGGTCCAAGACCTCTATCGTCCTTGTATCATATTATTTTTTTCTCTGTGGAATACTTTTTGTAGGTTTCAAGTATCTTATTACCTCCGCCAACGAGGTTATGTTTTCGTCGTGTTTGTCTATCTGTCTGTCACCAAGATAACTCAAAAAGTTATGAACCGATTTGAATGAAATTTACAGGGATTGTTAGGTATGTTAGGAGGAACAGATGATTAACTTTTGGTGAAGATATGTCCATCCGTTTGTTTGTTTGTCTGCCTCATTTTTCTCTATGTCATAACTCAAAAAGTTATGAATGGATTTTTATGAAATTAACATGAGTTGTTAAGTATATAACAAAGAGAAAATGACCAAATTTTGGTAATGATCTGTTAGTTCGTTCGTTTGTCACTGTTTCTAATTTTATGCTTGTTAGCACAATAACTAACAAAATAATGAATGGATCTTTATGAAATTTATAGGAGTTGTTAGTAATGTTGGAAGACATAAATGATTAAATTTTGGTGCAGATCGGTTTGTTCGTTTGCATGTTTGACTCATGCTTGTCATTACGCTTGTTAACAGTATAACTCGAAAAGCTATGAACAGATCTTCAAACAAATTGCACAAGCTATTATTACTATCAAAAGGCACAAATGATTAGATTTTAGAGTTTATACAAAGAAAATTATGGTTTCAGAGTCAACTTGAATTTTTTGCTACCGTTGCCTCACTTGGCGGAGGTATGCGCTCTCAGAGTGCTCTAGTTGATACTGTACACCGAAAATAGTTAATAGTGTTTGCTAAGTTCTATTAGCAACAGAAGGATTCTAGTAGGACGATTACGATTGAACATTTAGTTGTTTACGTCACCAGTATAATAATGTTACTGTAATTAACCGTATGGCAGAGAGATAACAGCTTTTGTAGCTACTCTTCAGAAACTATGCCAGCATTGCATATTTCATGTCTTTGGTAACAACTTCCTAAATACTCTTCCAACTTTATTTTCATAGGCCATGAATCTCAAGTCGAAGTGAAATTTTATTTCTGCCTGCCCCTTTCCCTTGATTGAAGGGAAATACCCCGACGAGAATGGCTAAAGCTATTAAACTGTTAACTGCGTTGTTTGTCGCCATGGACTGTGTAGATGCTCAGCCATAGACCGCAACAGTATGGCTCCGCATTAGCTTTTCAGGTCTTCTGTCGGTTTCATTTCAGTCAAATGTATTTTTATAAATCTGTATTAGATGATGATTGAATAAGTCAATATTTCAGGGTTTATCAGATCTTTCCGAGTGAAAATACGTAAAAAGGTTTAGAGTCAATGATCCAGATGTATTTCATGAAGAGGTGATCATTTCATAAGTCCTCCCGACCACCGGTCCCATCATTAACTCTTACGTAAAACGCAGAAAGACCACGATACGTAATTCGGGCCAAGTGTGCAATCAAGTTGCTCTACGACGTTCATGCATGTAAACCTCCGCAAGTGTCGTCGTGTCCCTACAGACACAACCGTCTCACTATGTACATACATTGACAACAGTGCTAAAATTCAAGCTGTCAGGCCAGCTTTTTGCAAGTGTCATTGGGCAAGTTTCGGATATATTTTCAAATTTAAAGTGACTCATAACTGGGAGATATGTGTTCTCTTCTTTTGCTCACACAGTCAGTGCTACTGCTTATTTTGACGTTTAAGTATGTAATTGACTAACGTGTCAACAGGCTTTGGACGCTCTGATGCTGTAACTGTTGAAGGGAAACTGAAACTCGGATTTGTGGAATTTTTTATTTACCTTTTAAATATATCACACCATCTAGACGATGGCATGAATTTTTTAGGAACTTGTAGTCGTTTGTGCTCTCGCACTCTCCAGGAACATGCTGCAAAAATAAGCCGTAAAATTGCTGTACAGCTGTCAGCAACTACCACCTTCTCAACGGTGTCTGCTTCCTTCACCGCAATACTAGGGTTAATATTGTCTGACTATTTCAACAGCCGCTGTAGCAGTCTCAGGAGCTTCTGGAACATAGCCACTGGCTGAAGCAAGTTCAGCGGCTTAGGAGACATTCCAAGCATAGGCAACACTCCCGGCGTTGGTTGATACTTTCTTCCATTCCCGGTAGCTCTCGACGTACGATAAGCAGGTGTAAGCCGTTATCGGTGTACAGCAGGTCTTGCATCTCCTGTTGGAAATAAAATATATACATATATATATATTTTCTAGAGCTTAAAATGGAGATTTCTAGAAAAAACTACTTCCGTGACTGTTATATATTTTATTGGAATTATGTGAAACAATAGATGTTGATTACAGTGATTATCTTAAAAAATGTTGACGTGGGAGTTTTTGCCACCACCTTTCACATTTGAAGGAACAGCATGATTTGAAAGCGAACCAAAGTGTTCTTGCTAAATGGTAGAAGCTTAGCGTATTTTTGGAATGACTGTACGTCAATGAGACATTTTCAGCAATGCCAGGTTGTCCAAAACCGCAGTAATAAACTGTGATTGATCGGTTGATTGATAAAACTTAATCTAAGATAAGTATAAGCTGAAGAGTCAATGCCTTCTTTATATTATATGTTTAATACCGATACAGTGAATCTAACGAAGTATACATAAAGGATGTTTTTTGCTATGATATCCCAAGATGTGTTTCATTAATAATCCCAAAATAATAGGCATATATCAATAAATTTTTCAGTAGAAGAATTTCTTTTTTGTGATCGCGTTAAAATTCCTACAGTAGGACGCTATCCTGTAATTACCTCCGCCAATGAGGTTATGTTTTCGTCGGGTTTATCCCTCTGTCTGTCTGTCTGTGTTATTCTGTCTGTCACCAAGATAACTCAAAAAGTTATGAACGGATTTTGACAAAACTTACATGGGTTGCTTGGTATGTTAGGAGGAACAGATAATTACTATTTGGTGTAGATCTGTCCAACCGCTTGTAAGCTTGTCTGCCTATATTTTGTTGGTGCCATAACGTGAAAAGTAATGGATGGATTTTCATGAAACTTACATAATTTGTAAGGTTTATTACAGAAAGTAAATGTTCAAATATTTCTGATGATCTGTTTTTTCGTTCGTTTGTCGTTGTGTTTTATTCTATGTTTGTTAGCGCAATAACTCAAAAATTACGGATGAATCCTTATGAAGTTTTCAGGAATTGTTGTTCATGTTAAAAGACATAATTGATTAAATTTTGGTAATGATCGGTTAATACGTTTGTGTATTACACTTTTGTTTGTTAAAATGTTTGTTAGCACAATAACTCAAAAATTGTGGATGGATCTTTATGGAATTTTCGGGAATTGTTATTCATGTTAAAAAAACGTAATGGATTAAATTATGGTGATGATCGGTTTGACCGTTTGTGTGTTTGACTTATGTTTGTTAAAATGTTTGTTAGCTGCATAACACAAAAAGTTATCCACGGATCTCCAAAAAAATTACAGACACTGTTAATATTATCAAAAGGCACAAGTGATCAGATTTTGGTGTTGATACGAAGAAAATCGTTGTTTCAGAGCCGATTTGAATTTTTTGTTACCGCTGCCTTGCTTGGCAGAGGTATGCAATATGTGCTACTTCACATCCACTTGCGCCGAAATTAGTAATATGATTTATGTAACGATTAGTGCTAATTCTCGTTAGTTTTTAAAATACCATTTTTATAAATCAGCTAAAGATGGAGCGTGCAAGTGAATGACGTTGCAACGCCACCATTATCCTAATCGCATCGGCATGGCAACCCGAAAATTGAATGGTTCAGTGATAATATCATTCTGCTAACATTAGGTGGTAATTATCAGATTTGAAACATATAGAAAACTTGTGGAGATAACTTATAAACAAAATAATTAGGTTCCTGCTTTAATGATTCGAGGATCATGAGCGAAGGACAACGGGCCAAGATTCAGCTTAAATAATCTCAAGATGTGCTAAACACGAGCAAACAAAGCTACAGATGCCGTATGGGAGAGGAGAAATGGCCAGTTGGGGCAGATCAAATGGATTTTTTTTCTTATTAAAATCCGTTTTCTACTCCCGTTTTTATTTTTTACTGTACAGAAATCTAAATACTCGAAAAATATTTGTTTTTTTTTGCTGAGTAATGTATTATTATGATAATGTTTGTTGAGGCTAATATTGGATTTAATTTAGATTTATATGTATAATGACAGTAATATTCTCATGAATTGCCCAACGAACCTGTTTAACCTCAAATTGCAACGTTATAATATATTAGAGTATAAATTATTATTATCCATATTTTCAATTTGCGTCTTTGCCAATGCGTAGTTGTGTCACTTAAAGGAAAATATAACGTACAACCATAGACCGCAACAGTAATAGACTCTTAGGTCCAAGTGGCCTCTGACGCTGGCGGCCAAAATGATATAAATGGGATTTTCCCGAGAGCCATTATTATGAATATATATGTCCAGACACGGTCCAGCAGGCAAGGGCCCAAGTGCGTCCTCGCCGTATCCAAGATACCTTCTCCGCAAAAAAAGGGTTGGGAATTTTTCTTCAGTATTAGATAGAGGGAAAAGAATAGCTCTTGAGAAAATCCCATTTTTCCGTTGCCGACTTGTGGCCGCCAGTGTCAAACCTAAGCGTCAAGTACTATTGTGGTCTATGGTACATGAATATTGTACTTGTCACTAGCCTGCCTTCTTACCTTTTATTCTCTTCCACGCGGTCGTATATGTGAAGGGCACAGGTGGCGCAAGAAAGGTGGTCGCAGCAGTCCAGTATGGCAACGTCGCAATACAGCAGGACAACGTGGCAACTGGGACAAGATATTCCTAAAGCTTCTTCTTTGATTTTCTCCAGAGATATTGTCTCTACTTTTGTCAGTAGATTTGCGGGTATATCTGCATCACTTGGGTCATACCTGCATTCAGTGTATTTCCTGTAAAGTCTGTTCAGTAATTCCTCCGTCTCCCTTAGGTAGCCGAAGATTCTTTCCACTTCAGCTGTAAGTCCTTCCACTTTCAAAAGTCTGTCCCTTATCATCTTCAGAAACTGAAATGTATACACCGCAGGACATCTTAACTGTGTCCAGTGTTCGTTCCTCTGAAAGTCAGCGTGGTTGTACAAGCGTTGAGCAACCCTGTACACAATTCTTACGATCAACCTTATTGCATTTTTCATCACGGCTAAATCAAAGTCAGTAACGTAGACTTTCTTGCTCTCTAATCTGTGCGTGTAGATATCGCTGCACTCTATCATCTGCCATATATTCTCAATTAACTTAATGTCGGAGTTATCGTGTACCATCACCGCCAGGGCGTGATCAGTGTATGTTACTACGTCGTAAAGGGTTATTTCTTCGTCGTCTTTGCTGAGTTGGACGCAATTCTGTAAAAAAGAGACGTGAGACGTTAGACTTTATTATCTTACTACCGCCCTGTTGGGCACACGGTGATCGCTCTATGTGGAAATTTGGTAGTTTAAATATTGTACATTCACGCAGTTAAATGAAACACTCTAATTAAATTGTAGATATATCTTGTAAATATTCTCATGGAGATATATAATGCTACGTACTGATGCAGTCACGATGATTGCTCTAAATAGCTATTGCTCGTGTGTCTTCAGATACAAACACTCACATGTACACAAACTTCTACACACTTCCTCCTGACTCCGTTTATTGCAGGGCATCGATATTTATAGGCGATCGTGTCTTAAAACCGGCGATAATTATAGGGAATTATTGATGCAGCTAACGATATATCGGTGGATTACCGCCCGGAACTGCCGCTCTGCACGCCGTTTACCGGCGATTATAATCTCCGACATTTTCCGATCCTGGGCAAGTCTATCGCTCGCTAAATATTCTTATAATGTTAGTGTGCGTTTCAATGGTAACCCTTTTCACGAAAAAATTGAGCTTTTCATAAAGAGAGTTTGTTTTCTATGTTATATAGTCCTAATTTATGGTAATACGGTCATTTTTACAACTTTGATAAAATAAACTGCAAATTTCGCAACTTTTGTTCATTTGAATAATGACTGACTCACGATAAAACCAGAGAATACCTACTTATTAGCGGCAGATGCAGATAAAGTTGTGCTTATTCAAGCAATGAATGGCTTGTTTACAACCAATAATAATGATTATAGTTTTATTGCTTGCCCGCAGTACGGTGATATCACTTCATATATGCCGAAATATATCGGTGTATACTTGCGATAAACCGAGCTTGTGTACGTCATAAGCGTTTCATGCAGTTTTCTACCTTTGCCTTGTCTTGAACATGCGTAGAAAATACATATACAGTATATTATTTATTGAAATGAAGTACAAGACTTCTGTTCTTTCCATTTGTAAGAGTTCAGAGTTTTTTTTTCGGCATCCAGTATTAGAATTGGTGTCGTATATCTGATTTCCTGTTTCAATGTCAACAACAGGATATTATCTTAACCACTGTTAATTAAACCTATCCCTATATCTGAATAACAATAGGAATGCAAGATCTCTATGGTAAAATATACAGTGCTGCTAATGATGTCTTTCTATAATGACCCTGACACCTATTAAAAGAGTAAACTCTCGATGGAATATATCTACATATAACACATACTCGTACAAAATACGTGGATCTTTTTGATTAATCAAAGTTATAAATACGACAGAAGAGCTAAAGAAAACTCCATCAGCAGCGTAAGCGCGGAAGAAGAGCTTGCAGTGCCTGCATAAGTGAACAATGCCGCCATGAACAGATTTTCATAACGTCAGCTATGATCGCAAATTTGGACGATCTAGTTTGTAATAGCAAAGCTCTATAATTAATAGGCTGCACAGTCGAATGTTTCTTCTCCTTTCAGTCAAATGATTGACATTTTGGGATGTCGATGCTCCGGACACACCTATTAAGCACATTTATGCTTTAAACACTAATTAGCGCGTAATATCAAGTTCATAAATCACTCTTAAAAACCCTCCAGCTAGAGTTCAAGTCTCAATATTNTATATATATATATATATATATATATATATATATATATATATATATATATATATATATATATATATATATATATATATATATATATATATATATATATATATATATATATATATAAGTGAACAATGCCGCCATGAACAGATTTCCATAACGTCAGCTATGATCGCTTTGGACGATCTAGTTTGATAATAGAAAAGCTCTATAATTAATAGGCTGCACAGTCGAATGTTTCTTCTCCTTTCAGTCAGATGATTGACATTTTGGGATGTCGATGCTCCGGACACACCTATTAAGCACATTTATGCTTTAAACACTAATTAGCGCGTAATATCAAGTTCATAAATCACTCTTAAAAACCCTCCAGAGTTCAAGTCTCAATATTTACCACCGCCATGGATGTTATGTTTTCGTCGGGTCTGTCTTTCTGTCTGTCTGTCTTCCAGATAACTCAAAAAGTTATGGACCGATTTTGACGAAATTTACAGGGACTGTTATAGGTATGTTAGGAGGAACAGATGATTAACTTTTAGTGAAGCTCCGTAGATCCGTTTGTTTGTTTGTTTGTTTATCTGCCTCATTTTTTCAATACTTTAACTTAAAAACTTATGGACGGATTTTGATGAAATTGACATGATTTGGTACATTATGAAGAAAAGATGACCAAATTTTTGTAACGATCCGCTTGTTTGTTTGTTCGTTCGTTTATCACTGCTTATATTTTTATTTTTTTTAGCATAATAACTAAAAAATATTGAATGTATCAATATAAAATTTATAGGTGTTTTAGTTATGTTAAAAGGTATAAATGATCAAATTTTATTGGAAATCGGTATGTTCATTTCCACGTTTGACATATGTTTGCCATAATGCTTGTTAGCAGCATAACTCGAAAAGTTATAAACGGATCTTCAAAAACACCAAAGAAGCTGTTAACTCAACGAAAGGGCACAAATGATTAGATTTTGGAGTTGATACAAAGAAAATCATAGTCTCAGAACCAATTTTAATTTTTCGTACCCGTTTTCTTGCTGGGCGGAGGTATGAGCTCTAAGAGTGCTCTAATTTGCAATGTTTTTTGCTGTTTATGTCGACAGGTCGAGTTTTGTTCCACAATTTATGCCTCACCCTTGCAGGCTTGATCTTCCATTAAAGTAACGAATATTGTGTCGTTATGAGTTTGCGAGAGCAAAATAACCCTCCTGCGAGCTAAAGCTCGATCATCAATTTTAAAATGGCTGAAACTCAAGTAGCACCAACAAGATATAGTTCAAACAAAAGGAATTAACCCTAATCGCTCACTGCTTATACTGTACCCGATGCCAGTTCAACTAACAGCATCGAAATTTAGCTGCACTCTAAACGAAAAATGCTTTCGTTTCTGCTTAGCGTTGAGTTTCAGCTACTACGAAGAAATTTAGCTAAGAAGTAGGCAGAATAGTTTGTGCGCGTCACTATCAAAATATCTGTCAACGATACAGCCTTTTATCTTACACGCTCGAAAGAATCGTATTAAAAGCATTACCGAACTAGTTTTCTAAGTTAAGCGGTCTTCAAAACACGCAGTAATTCGATTTTCGAGCATATATTTCAATAAACTCTATTTGCTATCGTAATTCAGGGGACATTTTACGGTATCTCATCTTGCTATCCGGTAGATGAATTTCTTCCTATATTAATCCTTACGAGCGTGCCGGAGAGAAGGACCAGCCAAAGGAGCACACAAGGAACCAACGACTGTTCAATCTAATACTAAGAATGACCGTCGTGTGTTTATAAATATATATATATATATATATACTACAAAACTCATCACTATAAAGAAAGGTCACAGCTATATAACTTCCTGTTCATGCAATATGCGCATCGGTTGAGTGAAATAAAACATGGTTTCTGATTAAAATAATAACTTCCTTTCAGTTCTTTTTATAGCTACGAATGAAAGAAAATTGCTGAGTTTTAGCCAAAACTTGCAAAGTTTTACGTGCTATTTTGCTACTAATAAGAACTATTTTGCTGGAAATACCCGCAATAAAGACTTTTTTTAAGTGCTATTTTAACTAGCTTTTTAGCGCTATTTTGACCACTTTTTTAGGACTGGAAATCCGGGCTTTATATATATAACATTTGATCAAAGTCGTAACCTGTAAAAAATCTCGTAAAATTCTTGATATATAACATTTGATCAAAGTCGTAACCTGTAAAAAAATCTCGTAAATTCTTGATATATAACATTTGATCAAAGTCGTAACCTGTAAAAAAATCTCGTAAATTCTTGATATATAACATTTGATCAAAGTCGTAACCTGTAAAAAATCTCGTAAAATTCTTGATATATAACATTTGATCAAAGTCGTAACCTGTAAAAAATCTCGTAAAATTCTTGATATATAACATTTGATCAAAGTCGTAACCTGTAAATAAATCTCGTAAAATTCTTGATATATAACATTTGATTAGATGTAGTTGTCTGTGTAGTATTTTTGCTCTCAGTTTGAATTTGTGTGTCAGCGTGTACTGGCGAAATCGTCCTGTGTATCCAAGTGTTGAGAGCCAATCCAAAATTTGATACGATTTGAAGCGGGTAAAGTTTGTAATAACAACAGTTGTTAGACGATTGTTTTATACACTGAACTTCCGCCCCTAGTGTATGAACAGTCGTCATGAACCTGCCAGAAAAGAAATAAAACAGGAGATTTATGAAGTTCTTTGTTGGCAGTGTTCTGCAGACCGTCGTTTGCTGACTCACCGTGTCTAGTCTGAAGGTCCCATTTCGTCTACTCACCAGGTGCCGGTGTCGCAGTTAGCTCAGTTGGTCGCCAGGTGTTCTGCACAGGCTAGATTTTCAGCACCTGACACTAGTCCACTTTACTGTTTCCAGCGCTTCGTCCGCTGTGGCCTGAGGGCAAGTGGCCTATCCTGTCACCTCCACCAGTGCCTTTTGTACGTGCATCATTGCGGAGTAGTTTACCCGGTAGCGCTATCGTCGTTCGCGACGATTTGTGTGCGTTTTCTGTGCGCAGATCGTGTGCGTGTGAGCGGCGTTCAAGTTGGTGCACCGCGCTGCTCGCTCTATCGCTGATTAAGTTAGGTTAGGTTAGGTAAGGTTAGGTTAGGTTAGGTTAGGTAAGGTTAGGTTAGGTTAGGTTAGGTAACGTTAGGTGACGTTAGCTAAGGTTAGGTAAGGTTAGAAAGGTTAGGTTGGGTTGGGTTAGGTTAGGTAAGGTTAGGTTAGAAGGTTAGTTAAGGAGGTTAGGTTAGGTTATGCAAGGGTAGGTTAGTGAAGGGTTCAGAGGCCTTCGGTATTAGGTGTAAGTAAAGCAATAATTTGATGCTGGTTCAAATGTCTTATAATTTTACATTTCATTGAACACACAAGGATTAACATCAAAGAGTTTCAAATTATTGACTAGATCGCAGAGTTCAAAGTGATAAAATAAATGTCTTTAATGAAAACAGATCTCTATAAAATAGTAATAAAATATGTAAATTCAAAAGCTAAGAAACTATTAAAATCTTCATATTGCTATTCGATTACAAGCGTATCTCCGTCCCACCCAGGCCGAGCCACCGCACCACAGGGGCATCCCTCCGTAGAAATACCACAGGAGAGCGAGCCCCCGCGGAGCAGCAGCACAGCCAGGGTACGACGGAGTCTAAAACCTAGCTAATAATTGTACATCGTCGCACTGCAGGGCCAAACACGAAACTAAAGGAGCCTCGGGCTCTAGGCAACGGCCCCAACACTTCCGATGCTAGGATTGTTCTTTAATGTTGGCTTTCGGAAGTGTGGGCCGCGCTTACAGTTAGGCTAGGTTAGGTTAGGTTAGCCTAGGTAGTATTTATTTTAGTGGTGGCTCGCGCAGGAAAGCTTACTTGAGCGCAAAGTCGTCGTGAACGACGATAGTGCTACCCGGTACATGTACAGCTCAGCAGCTGTGGGCTTGGAGACTGCACAGCACAGTAGTTGTGGGGACACCGCTGTACTGATACGGCATGGATTTAATTCTTTGGTTTGCGCAATCAGAGGCGAGTTAATTTAAAAAAAATGATAATAAATATAAAGAAAATGATAAATAGTGAAAAGGATTAATTATGCTTAATAACAAAAATAAACAAACAATGTAATCAAGAATAAACTTAAACATTCGAGTTCTGCCATGAATGTCAAATGAAATATATTATGTAAATGACTACTTTTTTTACATAGATATAAGATATTTGAAACGCAAGGATTATAATAACGAGAGCGATAGAGATTATTAACATCGCAAAGAGATATCAAAGAAATATAGGCACATTCAAAGATTCAAAAATAAACCAATGAGTTTAGATTTGTCTACGTAAACCTTGATGATGATGATAATAAAAGGTGTAATCGTAATAGTAGTGATACATTATCTCATCGAAATTTTGGGACAATTAACGCAGTAGATCTGCACGTCGCTCAATGATCACCTGTATATTGGCTGAGATTCTTCTCCCCCTTCTTTTTTCTCTTTTTCCTTCTTTTTTTCTCTTTCGTCTTTCATTTT